>JAYKKT010000073.1:19627500-19772500 GCA_036023115.1 Brasenia schreberi | reverse complement strand
CCCAAGATCTTTAAGAAATATATGTATTGCATAACTAATGCTTGAAGTCCTTAAGACGGCTCACAAAAACTACTTATTAGCCTAAAATTATATGACCGCCCCATATGACTATACACACGGGTTTAAAGATGTGATTCAAGCTTCATCTAAGATACACAATAAGGTGTTTGCTGGAAATACCTATGTTCTTCCTCAGTCCAGGGGACACCTTTCTTCCTCTCCTGAGCACAGATCTTTCCGCTATCCCTCTTTGAACTGTTTCCAAATTGTTTGAAATCGTCAAGCTTGATGTTTTCTCCTGATTCCAAGTCCAGGGAGAAGGATGGTGTATTACAATCCGGAATGTCAATTAATCCAGCTTCGATGAAGTTAACATCTGCTTCAAGATCTTGGTAATGCCGATATGCATCGGCAGCCGTCTTGCCAGGAATCATAGCCACCACTTTGTGCCATCTATCTGGTGTTTTGCTGTCATACAAAGCCAGTGCCTTCTCAAATAGTTTGTTCTCTGTGATAGTCCAGATCGAATTACTGCGTCCACAAGTGGACGCAGACCAAAGCTCTCCTTCACGCCTCTTCATATGATCATAGAGGACCAACTTTCTAACTCAGATTGTTTGATCTTCCAAAGAAGATCAAACTCAAGCCGCTAGTCAGAGAGAACCCGTAGAATTAGCAGTTTGCTGCCTGTTCTAGGAAGGACGATGTGATTTCAAAAACAGGAGAGTCTAGCAATCCAAAACCAGGCGGGAGTTCAAAATAACTCCTTTTTGTGGATCAATCAATTGCGGAATCCGTCAATAACATGTTCACTGATTATCCATTACACAATCTCCCTACATCTAAATGGAAGTGCAAAATCAAATGGCCAAGTAAAATCCTGCTGTTTCAGGATACAGTGGGTTCAGGAAAGAGAAATCCAAGGAAGGAAAGCTTTGTAAACCAGAGGCAAGAGACCAGAAGGCACCAGAAATGGATGGAAAAGACGACCATTTTGTTGCTTCCGTTCTTCGTTTAGAAGTAGGCCAAAGGGAGGTGACGTGGGTTTTGTGTTTCTGCGGCCAACCACAACAAAAGGCTAGCACGAAACTACATAGAGAGAAGGTGCAAGAAAGAAAGTGGTGGACTTTCTATTGGAGGCATAGCAGGGTGACTTCATACTGTAGAGAGTTAGCCACCCACTTGTCAGTGTTGCACTTGCCATTAATACTAAATACAAGCATTTTGAAAACACTCAATGACACCAGCACACACACACACTCTATTCTTGTGTCAAGTCTAATTTGAATCGAATTAGTTACTAAATCAGTCCCATTAACAACCCTACCAATGTTTAAAATGGCCTAGATAATGGGAGCTATCAAGAAGAAAATTATACCTTTCTAGAGAAAAGTTGGATCAACCATTAGAACAGATAATGAAATAATATATATATAGGAAAATTTGTCTAACAAATAATCATTTTAATTTTGACATTTAAGAACAAGAACATGGTTCTTTTAAAAGGTTAATCTCCGTAAGATATAAGATTATTATGTGTGCAATAGCAGTGTCTCAAAATATGTCGGATTCTTGTTTTTTCAAAATGTTGGCGGTATCTGTGACATGCAAACACCTAGACAGTAACAGGGAAAGAAGAAAGGAAATGGAAAATCAGAATGGCTCAAGAAAGCAAAGGGGAGACGGAATTTGTTGGCGTCTCTTGGGGTTATGGAGAGCCAAGGTTGAATCGAGTAATGCGATACCATGGCTTCCTCAACACGCTCTAACAGCCCACAAGAACTTGACCGGCATGAACACAGGTTTCATTCATGCCACTGATTCTTGGGAACCGTTGACAATTCAATAGTAACATAACCCACAAGATGAATGACGAGTAAGAGTTAATTTATTTTTATATAATTGAAATCTGAAAAAAATAATAAACTACTAAGAACCTATTTTCCCCTATCATATTGGAACGAAAGTAAGCCCGACTCTCAAAGCACTTCAACAACTCAACGCCTCTTAACTAGGTCTTAAAATTTTAGATAAAATTTGTGCATCACAATTGTACTCATAGGTGGATGTGATCTCTCCACATAAAGCATACCAAAGCCATATAATTTGAAATCATACACAAGTCCATATCACATTTTAAAGCAATAACATCATTTCAAACATGCATGCATAATCAAGCACTAAATCATAATGAAAACTTTAATTTTAATATAAGAACCTCTACCATGTCCAATCACTAGCTATGTTGTAGGAGTCTTTTGAACCCTCCTCACGTCCGATCACATGGCCTTCAAGCATGCCTCCCGCGTGTAAGGCAAAAGACCTTAATGACCTTGACACTAGCTTGTCAAGTCCAACCCCTCGAGTCTATGGGGTAAAGTATCCACATACTACACTACTATAGTCTTACATTTAACCAATTAATCTCAACAATATCACACACATTTGGGGCCACCTCTTAGATCCACGAGATCCACCTAAGACCACCTCCTAAGCTTTATATCTCGATATCAACATCATGTATCCAATTTTTAATATCCAATATATCATCTATAAATACAATAACAAATTTATCCAAATAACCACTGAATACTCTATTCATTAAATCACTAAAAGTTGCAGGTACATTCTTTAATCCAAATAGCATTACCAGGAATTCGTAATATCTATATTTTTTACGAAAAGCTATTTTTGGTACATCTACCAATTAAATTCTCAATTGATAATATCCTGACCATAAGTCAATCTTCGAGAATATGCTTACAGCTTACAACTGATCAAACAAATCATATGTCCTTGGCAAGTCAATTGCGAATTCAATTTTTCATTCTGGAGGAAGTCCTGAAAGATCATCTTGAAAAATCTATCGAAACTCCCTCACAATAGGAATATCTTTTATGTTTGGTTCCTCTTTGTTTGTCTCATATAAAAGTAGTTAGATGACTTATAAGCCGACTCTCCAATATAAATGGAGATTTTTCCGGTATATAAAATGTGACACATCTCCACTTACAATCAATTACAACGGTGTATTGAGTTAGTCAATTCATTAACAAAATAACATCAAAATATATTATATTAAGAATAACCAAATCAATAGGTAAATCAAAGCCCCCTGATCCGATTTGGTTGTTACGATATATATATATATATATATATATATATATATATATATATATAGAGAGAGAGAGAGAGAGAGAGAGAGGGAGAGAGAGAAAACATGGTAAATTCCTACACCCATCCATACTCAAACATTGGATAAGTGAAATCAATTGTTAAAAATTATGTTAAAAAATTCACAAAGTACATGATACTATTTGCAAGTGAATTAAATGGGCTTTATACTACTTTGCTTTAAAGATTCTACTATTAATTTTAAAGTTGGAAGAGTTGAAATTTTTAGAGAGATTTGGGTGAGATCTTTAACAAGATTTTATATGAGTGTGTGCATCGGCTATGCACTCTCTCTTTATATATATATATAGGCAATGCGACAGCATAGCTTCCTCACCGTGAGACCACTCTACTGTGGTTGGATTAACCAATCATCCTATGGCAGCATATATATATATATATATATATTATAACTTGTATTCTCCGTAAATGACAACAGTTACACCTTTATGGAAGTGGAGACCAAATGGTATACATACAGATCACAAGAATCTGAACACGATACAGAATCCAGAATATACATTTTTCAAAGTGGGCATAAATTATGTAGTGATGGATACTTAAAAAAGGCCAAACTGGACATGAATGATGTTTCTTCAGCTTCAAAAAGATTAATTACTTGTCGGTTGACTTTAATGAACCTAACTGTAGACCCATGTCTGTACCGTGGAACTTAACAATGAAGCTTTCGATGACAAATAATAAATCAAATAAAAAAAAGGAAAAAGAAAAGGAGAAATGAATGAGAAAGAATACGTGGTTTTGATTGCAAGTCTATAATGTGAGAAAAAGAATCACATTATTATTACCCTTATTATCATACTCAAGTATTCAAACCAAATATTTATATACATGCAATATGAAATAAGAAGAAAAAAATGCAAGAGATGAGAAGTTTTTTCCACTAAACTGAGTCATATAGGTGAATCCTCGAAGATGGCTTACCTGACTGGGGGCTCGACTCACAAATTGGAGGTCATGAGTTCATATCTGGGGCACACGTACCTGGCTTCGGCTTCCCGGTCGCAACCAAGAAAAAATGATCCAGCAAATGATGGAAACTAAGTCTCTCCAGTAAGGAATTAAAATTTCCATGTAAACTATTGTTTGAAACTCAAAATACTCAAGTCTTTGAAGTATTATTTGAAAAGAGTGAGTACTGTCATCTTGATCATTCATGGTTGCAATCATGACTTCTTCATCGATTGACAAAAGTTTCGAGCTATTGTGATTTTATCGTGGTACTCTCACAGACAATTGAAACCGACCTAGTCCTGATTCGGTTCTAGAACCAATCAGGACTAAATCGGTTTCGATTCTAGAACCGGTCATGTCTACATATACCTTTTAAGAGCACCATGATGAAATCACAATAGCTCAAGCTTTTCGCAATTGATGAAGAAGTTGTGATGGTTTCAGACTTGTTTTGTGTCATAAAGCCTTTAAAATTGGAAAAAATATTTAAAATTTTAAAATTTCGGTCCTTGATTGTGAATTTGGTTTAATCGGTTGTTCTAGGTTTGGTTTGACCATTCATGGCTACTATCACGATTTCTTCATTAATTGCCAAAAGTTTTGAGCTTTTCTCATTTCAACATGATACTCTCATGTCTACACTGGGAGTACCATGATAAAATCACAATAGCTCTAAACTTTGGCAATTGACAAAGAAACCTTGCCAATTCTAGTCTCGTTTCCAGTCATAAACTTTTCAAAATCGAGAAAAATTATTAAAAATTATAAAATTCTGGTTCTCGGTTTTGAATCCGGTTTGATTGGTTCCTATCCGGTTCAAATCTGTTTCAGTTCCAAACAGGCCAAATGTTTGTATAAGATTTCACAAATCTGTTGCGTGTCATTTTCGGGTGGATTCTTTCTTTTGGCTCCATCATGGAAGAAACCCTTCACTTTCGAACCCAATAATTTGCCAACTTGGACTTGGTGGCTTTGCATGTATATTGCCTTCACTTTGCATGAAGAAACCTTTGGCAACAACAATACTGCTTGTCCTTGAGGATTCTTAAAGAAATAGTGCTTCCACCACTTGCGCTACAGTGATTTCAAGTGGATCCAAATTCGAATACGTTTGGTTATATTTAATATCCGAAATTAATACCCCAGTTACTGTCAGTTGCGACTTTCCCCCCCTTTTCTGGCACAAGACATATCGAGATCAAGAGGTGGCCTCTTGGCCGGCAATGGTAGGGTTTTAGTAGTGATGTCAATATGGACTGGGCCACATTTTATATGAGCCTTTAAAGTGCTAATTATATATAGTTTTCTAATTACATATTTACATGTATATATATACTATATTGAATGTACAAATATATAGTTTTTATTACATATATATGTCTCATATATACACACATATATATACATATATGTACTATATATTATATATGTATAGTTTTTCTATATATATATATATATATATATATATATATACACACACATATACATGTATCTATATATATGTTTTTATTACATGTGTATGTGTATATGGCTGGTTGAAGCCTAAAATATTGTAGTTGGATTTGGATCTCAAGAAAATTTAGATCAGATCTAATAGACCCGATTTAGTATCCAACGAGCTTGTAGCCCTACGGGCCAACCTAGTTCGACCCGTATCAGCCCCCAGGACCATATTGGTCGAGCAATTTGGCCCTACTTCAAATATAGGTTGAAATTCTATGTTCCATCCCTACATTTTTCTGGGGCCGAGCTGGGCATGGCCCGACATCTCTAGGTTTTAGTTGCATAATCCACGGAAAGATAATGGTGTTAAGAAATTGAAGTGCACAACACAACAGCAAAAGAAAAGTGATAAAAACAATAAAAGAATATATATATATATATATAAGAAAATTAGAACCTATGTCAGACATGCTCATTCACATTGACTTATTGCTTTTTAGTGGTATGAATAGAAAAAGATTTTAAGATGTTATTACACTAATGTTCCTAAAAAAGATAATGATTTAGCATAAGTAGTGTCCGTGATAGGTAGGATCCAATCATATTATATATATATATATATATATATATATATATATATATATATATATATATATATATATATATATATATATATATATATATATATATAGACAATTGCTCCCCTTAAGTAAGGCCTCGAGTTTGAGTCTTGACAATGGAGGAAACCAGCTGGGAAGAGCTCAACCCGTGGTAAACCGGCCATGCGGCTTGAAGAGGACAAGTCTGGGTCCTTTGGAGTTCCGGATACCTGTGGTATACTCCCCAGAAAACTTAATTAAACAGAATGGCTAACTTGAGGTTATGAGGAAAATTAACTCCCAACATTAGAGGCTTCATTATTAACATTTAGAGAGAGATTCTACTAAGAGACATCACACACATATATATAGAGAAAGAAATTTATGCAGTTATTTTTTCTTTAACATGTTCATCTTAATATATTGATATTTTACTATTTGGTGCCTTAATTTTGGTGAATATGGAATTCAAGGAAGTGGAAGCTTGAGAAAACAAAACAAGATTTTTAAGTGTTAGTGATCCTTATAACCTTCCGGCTCCCCCACTCCCTCTAGCAAGCTGGGAGCTAAACCCCGTGAAGCATCAAACCTTATATTCTTGACTGTGATCTAACCATCTAGTGGAATCTAACCGTCCAGCTTTCTGTTTCTGCTTGTTGCTTCTTCCGTATCTGTGAATCTACTGCAATTAATCCAGTTCTCAAAGTAGGTTTGCCTTCTGTGTCTACATTTGACGGCTTCATACATGTGAAAACTCCTCCAGTTCAGATTCCTTCAGTGACAAATTAAAGCCTTTGCTGAATTTCCTACTGACAGACCACAGATAATTGCTCAAAGCATTTTGACTTGAAAACGATCGAGTCGATTATTTTGAAAAGTATACAGGCGAGTCTTTCTCTTCGCTCATCATCAAGAAAACAAATAATTTTGCGTATTCTGGTTGATTATAACGATATACTAAATGAGTATTATCTCTTTGATACTTGCTTATGGGAACGACCAAGATCTTTACTGTCATCGGGCAGCTAGAGTTTTACTTTGGCCAAGCAGCAGAAGCCATGAGAAGCATCCGCAGATTGCTGTTGCTCACTGCAGCTTCATTGGGCTACTACTGAAGCACAATTCTGGTTGCAGTAGCTACCAAAGTGACCACAATTAGCCATTACCATCTTCATTACTTCTTTCTGTTGCTTGCCACATTAGTGTCAAGAACTTCTGGCGTGCCTGCAACAGGATCCGGTGGTACAAGAGATCGACGCAAACCTATAATAGAGCCAGCAGAAGGAAGGAATTCTTGTTCGTAAGGGTTTTATTAGCTTTACTTCGCGTTTAAATAATTTTAAATGATTTATCTCTGTTTTATCATCAATGTTACTATCAATTAGCTTTTAATAACTTTATTATATATTTTATGTGTTGTACGTTTATGATTTAAAACTGTCCAACACCCCGAATCATATATAACATACAACGTATATTAGATCTAATTGCATTCAATAATATTTACCTTTCAATGATAGATTTTTTTACTTTTAGATATACTATTCATGGATTCAGGTAATTAAGCTGAAGCCGGAAAGAAAATTACATAGGCGGATCTGATTTAGTGGACTCGAACGGAAAATCGGGTCTCTTCCGGGTCAACCTGCTTTGACCCCTGCCCTAACTGACCCAATCCGAACCTGACCAATCGACCCGATTTGCCAACCCCTAACCCTAATGAAGGGCCGGTAGATTCAAACGTCAGGTTTCTTCCAGTAAGACCCGTAGGAGCCAGAGACTCCCGCTACGGTGAAAGGCAATGGCTCATTTCGAAGTCTCGTCTGGAAAACACGAGATGGAGTTTCCGTCCAATCTCCGGCTATGACAGAGGCTAAGAGGGGTGCGGGGCCGTCCGCTGATGGCTTCTCTTCCGAAGACCTTAACTCCGAAGGAGCTGATCCGGCTCCTCGAGGCAGAGCACCGCCCATCGGCCGTCCTCGCCCTCTTCGACGAGGCCACCGCTCTCCTCGGATTTCGCCATAACTCGACCGTCTTCCGCCTCGTAATTCGGAAGCTAGGAGACGCCCGGATGCTCGCCGACCTGCCTCGCGTCCTGGCAGTGATCCGCTCGCAGCCTTTTCGCTGCCACGAGTCTCTCTCTTCCTTCGTCATTGCTACGTACGCCCGAAACCGGATGCCCAATGACGCCCTTGACGTTTTCCGGCGATGTCACGACATCTTCGGCTGCCGCCCGGGCGTCCACTCCCACAATGCCCTCCTCGACGCCTTCGTTCGCGCGAACCGTTGGAACGACGCAGAGTCGTTCTTCGAGTACTTTAAAACCCTCGAAATCAGGCCCAATCTACAGACCTTCAACATCTTGATCAAGGGGCTCTGTGCGCGTAAGAAATTCGACAAAGCTAGGGCTTTTCTGGGGTTTATGAAGGACCAGGGTATTCCGCCCGACCAATTCAGCTACTGCACGATCATTAACGCTCTCTGTAAGAGCGGCGACACCGACACGGGGGCCGAATTGTTCGCAGAGTTGGCTGAGAGTGGTTGCAACCCCGACGTCGTCTGCTACAACCTCATGATTGATGGGTTCTTCAGAAAAGGGGATGCCGAGAAGGCGATGGCGATTTGGGGGGAACTGATATCCGAGAGCTCTTCTTGTAGCCCTAATGTCGTTACCTACAACTCTATGTTGAATGGGTTGTGCAAGGTGGGGAGGTTCCGGGACGCCGTGAATATTTGGCATCGGATGGTTCTGGATGGTTGCCAGCCGGACTCGTTTACTTATGCCACTCTAATTCATGGCCTCTGTGAGCAAGGGGATTTAGAGGGTGCATCTCGCGTTTACGTCGCCATGGTCGATAGCGGGATCAAGGTAGATTTGGTCACGTATAATTCATTGCTCGATGGGTTCAGCAAGTTGGGGATGCTCGCCGAGGCTCGGAAAGTCTGGGATTTGATTGAGGATAGCGGACACAGGAAGAATGTTGTTAGTTATAATACATGGATTGGAGTCCTCTGTAGGGGAAACAAGGTGGATGAAGCGATATCATTGTGGAGAAGGATGAAGGATGATAGTTCCTGCGGTGTAGATTCCACTACCTGCGGTGTCTTAATTCATGGGTTGTGTGAAATTGGGTGTGTCAAGAGGGCATTGAAAGTTTTAGAAAAGATGGAAAGGAGAGGTGACTCGTTGGACGTATTTGCTTATTCGTCCATGATCAGCGGATTGTGTGGAGAAGGAGGTGCATGTTTAGATGAAGCAGTTCGAGTTTTTGGATATATGTCAAGACGGGGTTGTAAGCCCAACACTCACACGTACAATTCTCTGATGAATGGCTTCTGTCGAGCGTTTAGATTCAAAGAAGCAATGCAACTGTTCCGTGAAATGGTTGCTCACGGTTGTACTCCCTCTGTTGTGACGTACAATACATTAGTCAGTGGTTTTTGTAAGGCACAAAGGTTTAGAGAGGCTTCTAATCTCCTCGAAGAAATGCTATGTAAGGGCTTCAAACCTGATCTGTATACTTATAGTGCATTAGTAGATGGCCTTTTTCGTGAGCAAAAGGTCGATGATGCTATGAGGATGTGGGAAGGAGCTCGTAGCAGGGATTGTGAACCTGATGTGGTCTTGTATAATGTTGTGATTCATGGCCTGTGCTCGGCCCAAAAGGTGGAAGAGGCACATGTAGTCTACTCTGAGATGAAGAGTAAGAGCTGCAAACCAAAACTAGAAACTCTAAATATACTTCTCGATGGGTTCTATAAAGTTGGTAATTCTGAAAGGGCCTGTGAGATGTGGAATGAGGTGTTTAGACAAGGTTTCAAGCCAGATATAGTCTCATATAATACAGTTATGAATGGACTTTGCAGTTGGGGAAGAATTTCTGAAGCCGTAGAGTCGCTAGAAGATGCACTGGAGAAGGGCATAACTCCAACTACTATCACGTGGAATATATTAGTTAGGGCAGTGTTTAAGCAGGAGGTAAAAGAGTCGATGTTGGATAACGATTGTTTCTCGATGCCTTGAATGCGAAAGTGTTTCTCTGCATTAACTAGAAAAGTGTGCGACGCTGGAAGATCAGTGCACATGCATAAGCTTCTTGTCCAGGTCCCTTAACATGTAAGGTGATCAGTGATCTCTTCCCGGTTAACTTCCATGTGTTTGCGCTTCTTTTGCGATGCTTGCCAATGCTGCGACGCAGTTGAGATGGAATGGTGCTGAGTCCTACCAACGTGTACTTTGACCTAAGTAAGAATATGGGTAGTTCTTTTAGGTAGAAATCATCGTGACTAGCGTGGTTTATTACTGAACAAACTCCATCAGCAGCTACTTCAAAGTGCGTGTTGTTTTGTTGGTTTGCGCATCCTATTCTTGAAAAGTGATTTTATGAGAAAGATGTGCATAATTTGTGTTTTCTGGCACAGGACATACCCAGAGTATGGTTCTTGTCCAGTGAATTTGGAGGTTTGTACAATTCCTTCCACTTCTTCTAGGCGCAATGCGTTCTGTTTTCTACAGTTTTATAGTATGACATTCAGTTATGTATTCTTTACAGCATGACATCAACTGGAAGGATATTGGCAACTCAAGGACATTACCTCCGCTGCTCTTCATTCAGATCCTGTATTATTTTGCTACCAAAGGAAGAAGGCCTACTGCCACCTTCTAAGCGGCAAAGGTCAGAATCTGTTAGCTTTCCAATGGACTTATTCTATGTTTCATATGTTATATATAATCCGTTTTGTGTTTTAAATGCTCACTGTTTTCTTTTGGAGTTTGTCTTATCAGATATGTTTGGGAGTTCTTAAAACTTTCTTATACAATATCGATTCTCTAGATTGTCATTTTCCTAGTGTAACGGTCAATGCCCTCTTTGACATGAGCTCAGGAATTCAAATCCTGTGGGGCACTTGCGTTTCTGTGTATCTAGTAAGTGTCTTTCTGACAACTCTAACCCGAGCTTGCTGATAAGAATGTAGTAGAAACATTTTCTGAATTCCATTTGATTCACTAATTTCGAAGCAGTTTTTCAAAATTTTTTTAATTCTTGTTATGGATCTCAGTTGTGCTCTATTCACAAGACCCTATTTATGTTTGGACGATCAATCTTCTTGTTTTTTGTCATCGAAGGCTGGATAACTGGATCTACATATTCATTCATTAGTTAGACTAGCCATCTAGTTTTCCATAATGGATCAGTATCATGTAAAGATCGTACTGAAGCAAGAGATCGAAAATGCATTGATATTAGTGATGTGGCCATTTGTATGTAGGCACACTGTTATCCTAGTTTCTCCTTTTCCATGCAAGGTCTCAACTCAAGTCTCAACCATCTATAGGCTTGTGTGCTATGGTGGTGGTTAAAATTTTGTCTGCATTTGAGCCATATGGTTGCATCATCAGATAGCTTATTCTTAACCATGAAACAAGGGTTTTGGACGAACAAATATTATAACATCAGCTTTCCTGTGGAAATTTCATCTGGGGTTTGTTTTCACAATGGTCTATGATTTATAAATTTATGGGATAAAGTGTGGTTTTCCCTTGAGGTTTACAATTGACATTAAATGTGCCTAGATGATGTTCTTGATGTTAAAATTTCGTTCAAAAGGGTCCTTGATTTTATAAAACTAACTAGTCTACCCTTTTGTGAAAACCCGTATTCTGATCGAAGACCTGAGTGCCTGATTTCTTCTAAATGCATTGGGAGCTCTATAATGAGCTTTCTAAGGGCGTCAGATTGGGCACCTCGACAATGTTACCAGGTTCACAACCCTGTTGCTACGGGAGGATGTCTGGAGTACCTAGAGGATGGGTAAGCAGTGATTTCAATTTCATAAGAAAATTGGTCTGATTCATTAGTCTGGTGGCTATGCGATTAACGTTTCTTTGTACACACAGCATGATGATAAACCAAGCAGATAGACTCTCATGGGTGTATTTGTCATGTTATAATATTTCATTGCTTTATTTATGTGATCAAGTCTCTTTTAGCATGTATGCTCTGCTGTGAAGCTGATCTTTCAGCCTTTTACTTGTTCCCAGGAATGGACGGACACTCAATAGTGATGTATTATATGTTGTACTGGATCTTGTGTAGTAAGGGCTATCAATCCACGTCATGAAGTCATGGGTTCGGTTCCTGGAAGTGCATCCCTGGCTTCAGTTTCCCCATTGTAACCATCCCCCGCCCCCTCCCTTACAGGCACCTAGAGCGAATTGATCTAGGTACCAGTATGGGATATTGTATTACGAGTGCAATATAATATGAACTACATTGCTCCGTCGGTGTATGGTATTTATCACAGCTCTATGCCTGATTGAAATACTTTTGGCATGTTAACAACAAAACTCATCTTCCGCATTTGTGCTTTTGCAGTTTCACTCATCAATTTCTGCTCATTCTCAAAGACTGTCTTTTTTATATGCTTATCTCAAGGAAATCCGTATGGCTACGTAGATGTAACGTCAAAGTCAATGTCTGGATGAGTAAGACCTGATATGTTCTTTGTTGCACGTCCACACATTCATTGCAATTATCCATGACCATTGGACCTACATGATGGCCTTGGGGGCGGTTGCCCGTCCAAGAATTTCAAAAGACTTAGAACTGCATATTGAATTTAGAAAAAAATTGAAATATCTCTCGCTCGGAATTTTAAGAAAGAAATTGGGTATTTGTTAAATTGTTAAAGTTTCTGTCTATCCACCTGAAAAGCTAACATTTTGAACCCTTTAATGATATTAATTATGTATTCGGATCAGATTTTTAGAAAGATCTTATCCGCACGAATATGAACCTGTAAGAAGGTTAGAAAAACTAAATTTGGAAAGTATTAAAAGAGATAGAGGACGACCACAAAAGTGTTGGAAAGAAACAATAATGAATGATCTAGCTTATTGGGAGTTAACTGCTAACATGGCACACGATAGGGATCTGTGGAAACAAAGAATCCATGTAGCCGACCCCGTCTAGTATGGGAAAAGGCTTAGTTGTTGTTGTTGTTTATCCGCACGAATATGTTGTTGCCCTAATTCCTCTCTCTCTCTGTTCTGCCAGAGTCCCAGACCGCAGGTGGGCTGTGGCTGCATTGGTGACGCTGATCCTCCTGTTGGCAACCACTGTGTGTTTTCGTTGGCCAACATAAGCAACATACTATAATGTAAGTTGTAAAATTACATCTACAATGAAAACCGATAGGGAGCCTTGATATCCTGTATTTATTCTGCCAGAGTCCCAGACCGCTTATAATGCTTATGATGCTTGTTGTTGACACGATGAATTATATATGGCCAACAAAGAATTCATTTAAGTTGTTTGTGTTATTGATTTTACTACTAAATTATTTGAGTGTGTTTTTCCATGTTGATATTATGTGAATTAGCCAGATGAACGATTTTGTAAGTATTGAAAACTAATGAAAGCATTTATGGTATACATGATCCGAGTTTTGCCTCTTTTTTTAGTGAATCAGTTGTAAGACTGAATTGTGTCAGTTTTGCCAATCCAAAAAAGAACAAAAAAAGAAGGATGTGAATGTTTTTGGACTTGTCCTTGATATAAAACTCAGAAAACCGATAGGGGGCCTTGATATCCTATACATAAAGGTTGAAAATTTTCAATGATATTTGGAAAACTAATGTTCTTGTAATGTTTTGCCAATCGAAAAAAGAAAGATGTGAATGTTTCAGACTTGTCCTTAGTGCAAAACTCATGGAAGACTGATATGAGGCCTTGATATCTTGTATTGAAATTTTTAAAATTTCTAATAATATTTAGAAAACTAATATTCTTTAACATTTTAGATCGAAATCAAATCCCAATCTAAACTCAAACAGGTTGGGATTGCTCATAGTTTCCTTGTGGCATGCTTGACTCCATATCTGGCCAAATTAGATTTTGGGCATGTCAAACATGGCCCCTTGATGCCTCCTACATGTTGCGTAATTTTTATTTGTTCCAGTGTTTGTTCACACCTAATTTTACTAATGAATTTTACACCTATTTGCTCCATTGTGTGTTTGCATCCAATTTTTATTATATTTTCCTTTAAAACCTTTTTCACAATGGAAGAGTTGAAACCTAATATACAACAGACACTGACATATTCAATTAGTCTCACACGCATCCTCAAATATATATTCTCTTATGTTTCGATAGAATGCATATACTCTTTTCATCGTACTGTAATTAACGCTGGTAATTGATAACTTTTTATTGGTGACCATGACCATACCATGTCGAAAGTTATCCATGATAAAAGAACCAATTGAGTTGTATAGTGGATTTTGCCTACCTAACGTAACCCTTTTCCTTTTCTGCCCGGGCTTGGGACAGGCAATGACTGTTGTGATTCCCATCCCACCAGTTCAGCAATATGCTGAATGCATTACTAGCGAAGGAACGCCCGTCTTTCTTACCCCTGCCTGCACTCTTCCTGTTGCTGCTGCTCAGAATCGTCAGGTGGAATCTGGTAAGACCATTATTCAGCACCAGCTTTGTTTCTAGCCCATTATTCTTTCGTTCGAGAGTCCGCTTCCACAATCTGTAATGCTCACAATTGCAGGTATATGAATAGTCACTGTCATGATCTTTGGAGGACCCAAAAGACGCACACACAGAGGTCGGTAACATTCGTGTGCTATTAATGGATTGGAGGCAAAACTGAATACGGGCCGAAAAGCAGCAAACAGCTTCGACATAAAAGCGTTAGAAGCACAGTTCCCATGCAACAAAGAGAGTTCTCCCCTTTGAAACCGAACTCTCAAATCTATCTTTTACCAACAAAACTCCTCGCTGTATGCTTCAAACCCCAGCAAAGAGAGAAAACTCTGGTTTAGTCTGAAGTTGAACCCCCCTTCCTAAATATATATATAAGCTTGGTATATGTTAGCAAACTTAAATAAATTTCAATCATCCAATTTGAAAGATGAATGTTTGAGATTTGAGTTTTTATATGTATAGTTATGGTTATAGTTATCACCTTAAATGAAATTGAGCACTCAATCGATCTGCTGCCTTAAATTGTTGCATATAATTTTTTTGATTGAAGTTGTTTATAACTTTGTGTAATGTCTAGCTGATTGGATCAACTGTTTCAAAGGGGAAAAGGGTCATATCACTGAATCGAGACCTAAGTAGCTAAATTGGATATTGTGCATACCTAATACAAACTGAACTTTTTTTTTTTGTTTCTCAAGTCGAACTCTCCACCAGCAGCTTCAGTGCCAAAGTGCACTGCCGTTGAGCTAGTGCTCTGGGTACCAAACTGAACTATTTCTCTCTATTTTAGGGTTGTTAACGGATCAGTCTCAGTGCAGATCACGGTAAGTCTAGGTTTGGTCCAATATCAAGATGCCAGTACCTGACTTGGTCCGGAATACCATCGCGTGTTCCATGAGCAAAAGCACACCCCATATTCTACGGTTGAAAACCTAAACCATACTCTTTATCTTTTAATGTTTCCCGAATAGAAATTTTGTGGATCTGAATCAAAACTCCGTTGGCATTGGGTTCGAAATTTGGTAAAAGTTTTGTTGCATATCTGGAACTATATAGTATTTTAGCTAGCGAGTTTGATGCGAAATAAATGGATTTATTCAGTCGGTGCCAAAACCAAACCCTAGGGTTCGGATTTTAGACATACCCGATCCAGACGCTTATATCAATAAGTTAGGACACCAGTATCTTGTTACTTTGGTAGTTAATAAAAGATATTACTTGCCTACGTTATTGGATACTAATGCTTATGGTTGTGATGGTTAAGTCGTGAAGCCGGTTCTATTTTAAGAATATATTTCCCTTGCTCCCTTTCAAGTTCCATGAGGAACACTAACATATTTCCTTACCCAGATTTTGCATTTAATCAATGTTTCTTTCGTCAATTTTGTAAGGTTTAAAGTTGTTAAGAAATTGAAATTGTTTGTATGAGCTAGAATTTTGCTGTTTCTTGTGTCGGAGATATGAAAATAGTTGAGTATGAAGATTAAAGCATTTGATCCTACTTTTCTTAAATTTAGTGTGTGTGTGTGTGTGTGTGTGTGTGAGAGAGAGAGAGAGAGAGAGAGAGAGAGAGAGAGAGAGAGAGAGAGAGAGAGAGAGAGAGAGAGAGAGAGAGATGCTACCCTAATTATGTAGACAAGGGTCATTTTGAGATGTAAATAGAAAGAACTTGCAATGCCGAGCAGAACATCATATATGGGTATTTTCTCAACTCTGCGAAGACTGAAAGTTGATGAGACTCGGCCAATAAAATTGGTTGACCTGGACCTACTATATTATCAATAACTGAGAGTTAGCGGTCAGCCTCATAAAACTTTATCAGAGATAAGTGGAAATACAGGATTCTGTGGTAAACCATCATCAAACAATAACTGAAAATTAAAAATTGTTTATTATAGAAAATTACAAACAAAAATACATCCAACACATTTATAAATGTTAATCCATCTAAACAAATATTTGATTCTCAAGTATATTTATAAATTTAGAACAGCATTTATTGTTAATATAGAGTAACAATGTTAAAGAGATATATGCATTGTATGATCTCGAAATAAAATATATGCACTACATGAAGATGAAAAAGCAAAAATGAATGAACGTGAAAAAGAAAGAAAGAACAATAAAAGAGGATAGGAAGAGGAGATGGAGGAAGAAGAATAAAAGGTAAGAAGAAACGAGAATATGAAAGCAGGGTGGAGAGGAAGATGAAAGTGTAGGTGAAAGATGAAGAAGATTGATGATAACGAAGAAAGTGAACGAGGAAGAAAAGAGCAGTTTGTCTCACCAAGCAAAATGGTTGCTGCTTTGGTCGTGATGGCCCAGTACAGTGGATAGAGGGGATATATTGGACCATCTATTATGCTATTAGTAACGTAGAACACCTGAGTCTTGACCGTAATGTCATCTATGTAAGTTTGGATAATATATTGTGCTATTGAAAACATAGCATTCTTCAAATGGTTGCAGCATTTACATAAGTTTGTTCTTGCTCCTGTACCTGACTGCATTGTAATGATTCAGATATGCTGCTCAATATCATCAGACTTGCTCCACACATTTGACTATTTGGGCGTAATTTGGCTGCATTAAGTAAATTATTGTTAAGTCTTGAACGTAGTTTTAAATGAACAACCTCCTGAGACATTTCAAATTGAAGAGAAGATGCGATATTCACTTTTTAAGTGGGTAGCTTGTGTTGGAGAAGCGGCATGGGAGAAACTTTTCAAGCACGAGTTCTACAGGTAACGGGCAGAAATGTGCAAAGTGCATGAATTCTTAAGTTGAGAGGATTGTTTTGGAAAGCAAAAGACTCCAGAAGAAAAACCATTGTTCTTTGTTTCTCAACTTTGTCCACTAGTTCATATATTTGCAAACTAAATTAACAGGGTACTGACTAAACACCAGTTGCTGTTTAAGTTTCAGTTCTAAATGGTGATCGCAACTGTCATTTCTTTACTAGTTCTCAAGAGGACTTTCCAGGTTTAGCTGCTCTGTCAACTTTCCTCTTAATGGTCTCAGTTGGAGATCTGTTTGATGTCAGAATTTGACAGCGAACAAGAATATTTCAGTGTTCATCTTTCACAATGTTCTCAGCAAATTTTAGTAATCAAAAGCTCCTTGACGTTTGGAGCAAAATGTGATTCAACTTGAGATTCAAGAGATTGTCATTGTGATATGATTGATGTTAAGACTGTGGGCCTTTTAGTTACTCCTGCTTCACCTTTTAAAGATCTCTTCCATGCCTAGGTGTGATCAATAATAGAGATTTTAATTAAACGTGTCATTTTACTTTTGTTCTTTACATGTATCAAGTATGAAGTAATGTAAATGGTGAGGATGTTTACATAAGATTATATATTAGAAGACATTATGCATTTAACTCTCTCTCTCTCTCTCTCTCTCTATATATATATATATATATATATATATATATATATATATATATAATGTAATCCTAAAGCTAATTGCAAGACCAACTCGAAGCAAATGTCGATCTGATTAGTTGGATCCAATATCGAATTCTGCATCGCATTAACAGTTGCATTTGGATTAGGTTCCCAGTTTTTGCATCAAATCCAAATCTGAATTCATGTCAGACAATTATCCAAATAGAGTTAGGTTATTTAAATAAGATTCTACCCGTTGTCTAATAGATTGGGTTCAGTTTTAAGGTTCCACCATCCATAGCCATCTGAATCCAACCTGTTAATATTCTACCCAGGTCCAGGTAGATATTCCATTTACCTTTGGGTAACCCGGTTGACATGGCCTTCCGGGTTCACTTGCCAGCTGATTTGGGCTTATGGGCATCAATTGGATCTGGATCTTTTATGACTATTGATCCAAAGCTGAAGACCTTCAAGACCCAGACCATCACTGACCTAGAGGTGGACACTATGGACCCGTCCTTACACGTCGAACTGGATTGGAACTGACGATACAGAACTGGAGCCTCAAACCATATTCTGGTAGTGGTTTCAAACTCCTGCCTTTATTTCATGAGCATTTCAATGGAATTAGAACCGAACCCAAAACCAACAGAATGAAACTGGGAGGACTGGTTCACTTATAGTTTCAGATTCTGGTTCCCCCAGAACCGAAAATTTGGAACCGCTGACTCCGGTTTACCCAAAACAGGCTTGGTCTAATTATGAGTCGGATCTAGTCCTACGAATCCGGACCCGCTAGACTCAGTAGGCATGGCGGTCTGGTTATCATGGCCAGCGGGCGGCCGCATCCACTTTTGCATAAAAGTCCCCTGATTCGGTTGCCAAGCCAAACCTCCCTCACCTCCTTATGGCAGAATGAGCTTTGGACTCGTCCTTGCCGATACGATTCCCGGTTCATCCGGTTCGCGCTCTGCTTCAAACGATAAACCACACAGGAGACGATCGTCGTCCTCCCTGCTGCTGCTGAATTCCATCCCCAGAAGAAGGGAGGAACTCAGATTTCTCCGTGCCTCCTGTTATTTGTCACATGGACGTGTTCTTAATCGGGGTTTTCGGGATCGGTTCGCCCGCCGCGCCGTCTCGAAGAATGAGGGATCAGTTTCCGACTCGGACCCGTCGCCGGCGCCGGACGAGCCTGACGCGGTGGAGTTCATAACGTCGGAGAGGGTGAAGATCGTGGCGATGCTCGGGTGCGCGCTCGCGCTCTGCAATGCCGACCGAGTCGTCATGTCAGTCGCCGTCGTCCCCATGTCTTCCGCCTATGGCTGGACCCGCTCCTTCTCCGGCGTCGTTCAGGTGCGACCCCACTCATATCTCTTTATCTCTCGTCAAATCTAAACTTGACCGAGCTCCTGTAGTGTTTTTTTTTTGGCTGCGATGTTGCAGTTGGGCGCTAGTGAGGTGAATCTAATTCGGGGTTTTCATTTTCTTAGGGCACTGTTTAGTGCGAAATTGGGATGAATTTATTGTTCTTTTAGTGAATTAGAGTTTCTACGTCCTGCACTCCCTCTGGAAGTACGGAAGAAAGACACCATGAAGAGATGTGTGTTATTTGACGATACTAAGTTCATTTTCTCTTCTTCTGCCCCGTGATAATTTTAACTGTAGCGGTAAAAAAGAACTCTTTTTTTGAATTTAGGTTCTGGGGGGTTTCACTTCCTGTTCGAGATATCTATGGTACTGTTTCTCCTTTTCTTGCGCATTTCTTGGTTGTGTTGAGTCACGCAAGGTCGGATGGACTAATATTAGCAGGAGAAATGTGTTTGACAAGAAAATGAATCTAATATTAGCAAGAGAAAGCATTTCTTAATGCTTCCTCTTCAGTCAATCGGCTGCAGGAAGTTCTGCTTTACCTCAAATGTATCTCATTTTCTGTCAATACGTTGTCGTTGTAGTTGTGTTTTCACAAACAGCAAGAGAGTTGGCAAGAAAATGAATTTGGAAACATGTATTAATACATGGCGACCTGTTTTGATCCCAAAACCCTGGCTCCTGACAAAGCCTAAGTAGGAAAGCTGTCTTGAGACTATTTTTCTTCAAGCCCGGGAGGATCACGAATTAAAGTGAGATTCTTTATTTGCGCCATATTAGTTGAAGAAAACTCTGAATAAACCGGAGTGACTACACGAGATCATCATTAGCATTGGTCACAATAAATCAAATCGTACATTGGTCTTCTCATACCACCTGCGCGTTCTGGGGAAAATGATCACTTAATGCTTCACCTCCCACAAAAGATATTCCGTAGCTGCACGTTTCAAAGATTAAGAAATAGCTGGCCTTACGTCTTGAGTCTATTGTACAACTGAATTGGTCTTCCTGGCCTCTACACAAGAAGAGATTGAGGAGTCATATATAAGCCACTCAAGGACATAGGTTACTCCATAAGACATATTTCCTCTTGTATTACTGCATAAACTGCCTTCTTGGGTAAATTTGTCATAAGCCATAGAGCCAGCACTGGAATAGGAAAAGGGCAGCATGTATTTCCAAGTAACAGCAATGAAAGAGAGCCAATAAACCTTCTATTTCCACCTTTTCTGCATACTATCTTCATCTTTTCTATTATCTTAATGACTTGTGAAATTCTAATTGCAGTCGTCTTTCCTCTGGGGTTATCTATCATCGCCTATAGCTGGAGGTGTATTGGTAGACCAGTATGGTAGTAAGATGGTACTAGCATGCGGTGTTGCTTTATGGTCGGTGGCTACTTTTCTTACTCCATGGGCTGCAGAATGTTCATTGTTTGTGTTACTTGCAATGCGGGTATTGCTTGGTATGGCAGAAGGTGTGGCTCTTCCTAGCATGAACAAGATGATCTTAAGGTGTGGGGAACTTTCTATTCTTGATGTTCGTCAGGAATTTATACATCCTTGTCTATGTTCTAGGTTCTTGTTTTGACTGGATATGTTTCTGCATACATGCCAACTCGATGAATTATGCAATCCCTTCTTCAAGAGTTGCTCACATAAGTTATTGTTGTTTGGATTGCTTTAATAGATGGTTCCCACGAACAGAAAGGTCCAGAGCTGTTGCACTTGCAATGGGTGGATTTCATATGGGCAGTGCAATTGGACTTACAATTGCCCCTATTATCATGTCTCAGACTGGAGTTTTTGGACCTTTTGTAATATTTGGATTATTCGGCTTCCTTTGGGTTCTGGTGTGGCTATCTGCATCATCAGATAGTCCTCAGCGTCATCCTCACATATCACAGTATGAGTTGAGGTACATAGAGAATAAGGCTCAGGGGCGGTCAAAACCTATGGAAGGAAAAACACCCTTGAGGAGCAGAGAGCTTCCCCCTTTCCAGCTCATACTCTCAAAGTTGCCTGCATGGGCAATAATTGTTGCAAATTCTATGCACAACTGGGTAATCTCTTTAGATTGTATATACTCATTAAGCACTTTTGTCTTGCTTGTAAGTGATTGGCTATATCTTGCTTAATGTCAATGTATTGTTTGCATGTATTGGCAGGGATATTTTGTGATTCTCTCATGGATGCCAATTTATTTCAACACGGTGAACAATTAGTTGCACTGTCTGGTTCATTTCTATTTTAATCACATGTATCAATGATAATTTAATTTATCGTTCCATGACTGACAGATTTATCAAGTTGACCTCAAACAAGCAGCATGGTTCAGTGCATTTCCATGGGCCATGATGGCAACTTTAGGATATGTTGCTGGCGCTATCTCAGACATGCTGATTCAATGGGGTACAAGTGTTACAGTTACTCGTAAGATAATGCAGGTTTGTTAGAGGAAGGAATATAACTTTATTATGTACTTTATCTTGCCTTCATCTAAAACGAAGAAAATAGTTTCATCAGTGGAAATTGTATTTTAATTTTAATGTTTTATTGCATTCTAATGAAGTTTATGATATTTGGATACTTGTGGTTTCCTTCCTATCGATGGCAATTTTCATTTGAAGTTCTATATTGATGAAGCTGACATATGGAACTTGTCCATTGCACCTCCTTGGATCTGGATTAGAGTTATAACCTTTGGTTATGGTAATTGGAGTTATAAGGGGAGATGAATGCTTTTAGTGCCACTTCTAATGAAAGACCTTGCTGAAATGTCCAGTTCCGACACTTTTTTCATAACACGGATAACACCATTTCATGGTAATTGGATAGTCACTGGCATAGTGGTTTTCCATCTTTCCAATGGTTTAATGACTTTTGAAGGATTAACTTGAAGCCTGCCAGATAGTAATCTATTCTTGTATAATAACATGAATTTTAACCAGAGATAGTTTCTGCCATATGAAATATGGCCAGATCCGGAACACCAATTCACGGTAATTGGATGGTCACTGGCATAGAAAGTTTGCTAAAAGGCTTTTTTGTTTCTCGCCCTAAGGGTGATGGTGGCTCTCCATCTTTCCGATAGTTTAACGACTTTTGAAGTATTAACTTGAAGCCTGCCAGATAGTTGTAATTTATTCTTGGTATAATAACATGAAATTTATCTAGAAATAGTGCCATATGAAATATGGCCAGATCCGGCTGCTGAATGGAACGAAAAAAGTGTCCAGACAGAGCCTGTAACTTCATTCTTGGTATAATATAATAAATATTAACCTAAAACATCTTTTGCAGTCAATTGGTTTCATCGGCCCAGGGGTATGCCTTCTTGGATTAAATGCAGCAACGAGTCCATCTCTTGCATCTGCCTGGCTAACCGCAGCTGTGGGCTTAAGTTCTTTCAGTCATGCTGGTTTTCTTGTCAACATACAGGTCAGTGCTCCCAAACTTTAAACTACCATTTTTGCTTTAAACTGACAGAATTGCCTCGTCTTTTTGCTTCCAGGAGATCGCTCCAGAATATGCTGGAGTACTACATGGTACCCCCTCCTTTCATTGTCTTTTGCCTTGACATTGAATCTATTCTGATAATCTCATGTCTTCAAAATATTCACATGTGGTGGTGAATTTCAATAGGGATGTCCAACACCGGAGGAACATTGGCAGCTATCTTAGGAACTGTCGGGGCAGGATATTTTGTGGAATTGATGGGCTCTTTCCGTGGTTTCCTAATGCTTACCTCGGTTCTTTATTTCATTTGTGCTCTTTTTTGGAATCTCTTTGCTACTGGAGAGCAGGTAATTTTCAGTGAAAGCTAACATCAACTTCTAGGAAGTTTGTCAGAAATGTAAAATTCATGTATGAATCATTTTCCACATAGTGTTTCTTTCTAAAGCTTCTGAGATCATGCGACCACATAAAAGTCTTGTTTTAATGATCATCACCAGTTCCAAGCGAATATAATCAGATGGTTAATCAAGGTAAGTATAGACCAGGAGGGAGTCGTTGGATGAGTACTTTCAATATGTTTGCATAGTGAAAAAATAAAATATCTATAGAGGTCTTAATGTTACATACAATTCCCTTTTGCATATGAATATACGACTTATTTCACTCTGTAAGAAAAAGGTTGGCGCATTGACCCTGCAACTGTTGCTTTTATGATTGTTTGGGCCGTTTGGTCCCATGCAGCAACAAAGACTGACTTAAAATTTCAGTAATCATCGAGGCTTACTTGCTGCAAATGTGCTGGATTCGGCCCTGAACTGGATTTGGTTCACCTTTGGTGGATAAACCGCTCAGGTAAACACCCATTAATTTGATCAATATTTTGGTCTGTAATAGAAAATCGGGTACAATTCAACCAGAACAACGCCATTTGTAGAGGTAGAGGTGTTCATCTGAAACTAGTTGTTATGGTTTTGCTAACTGATTTTGTGGCATCAGTGACAGCCGTGAAAATTTTGCACAGCTTATGAAAATTGTCCTGAGGAAACTATGTAAATAGCTGGGTTTTTTGGTTTGTGGCATCAAGAAAAGAGAGTAATTTATGCGGGATGGATTTCATTTAATTTAGACAACTCCGATGCCATTAACACTCACACCCACACATGCATTCTCTGGGAGTCAGAACTCCCCATCAGCAGCAAAGGTGCTAGAGCACCCTGCCGTTGAGCTAACGCTGTTGGTGCTCCTATTGTTGTATGTAGCTCTTTTTTTTCTTTAACTGAAAATGATCTTCTTAGCTTATGTTGAGTTAACTGTTAGCATAGCACATGAACGAGCTATATGAAAACAAAGAATGCGTATAGCCGACTCCATCTAGTATGAAAAAAGGCGTAGTTGTTGACTCAAAATGATCTTCATGTAGTGTGTTACTGGAACTCAAAAAGTTGCCCCAACCCATTTGATTTTTGCCCTTGGCAATTGGGTTTGTACTGTACTTGGCCCTGTACCACATATTTGGTGAACTCAACTCACTCTATATCCGAACCCACCTTCCATGAAACTCAACCCGATCCGATGTCTGCTGATTCATTTGGGGACATAAATACTAGTTTTCATACATGATATAGCTTGAACAAGTACAACTAAACAGATAATTGGATTAAGGGCTGGTTTTAGAACAGATATGAAACACCAATTCTGAGTCTGCAAAAATGTGCTGTTGATGGATTCAGAGATGTCAGACAATAAATGAATCATTTTCTGGATTATGGGGTCCTTTGTTGGATCGGTGGATCTGATGTCAGACAGGTCCAATCCGCGACTTTTATGTTGAAATTGCCTTGCCCTAGTAATGGCATATGCCATAAACTAAAAATTGCTCATTGAAGACGTTTTTCTTTTATACTTTCATCAAATACTTTTCCAACTTTTCTTTGTATAACACACGCCTGGAGAGTAGGGATCCTAAACGATTCATGTTTGCTTCATGATCTTACCTAAGCTGAGCATGAACAATGTTCCTTGAGCTCGGGTCGACTCCTCAATATCTGGAAGAAAAAAAAAGCTGTAGGTGATCTTTTCGAGAAAAATCGTGTAAACCTTCCTTATATTCCTTGATTATCAATGGTTGCCAGTGTTCATCTCAAGTGAAATTTGCATGTCCTTTTGAGTAATACCAAGATACCTTTGGAATGGGTTCTGCGAGAGAGCGATCGCCAATGCAATTAAAGTCTAATGCACCTATGATGTCTCAACATGACCTGCACTATCAAAACAAACAAAAGAAGGTGATATTCAGAGTCTTTAAGACGTGAAATGAAAGTCACTTTTCTTTAAGCTTAATTTGTTGTCGCCAGATTCGACTTTTCGGATGCCAGTGGTTGTCAATGAATTCCGTTTTGAATCTAACGAGGATCACTTAGTTTGCTGGCATGAGAACAATCAAAATCCTAAACAGCAATGGTGTTGGTGGACTGATAATTATTCTTTTTGTGCAAAAGAAGAAATAATATAGTGGACTTAGACTAAGCATATTAAACCATATCCTATGCATCATCTCGTGTCCGTGCCCATGCCCATGCCATGGCGTTCCATCCTGGTCTCTAAACGTTGGTTGGAACGATGGTGGAAAAAGCTATTCAAATAGACTATCTTTGGGATGATTGTCATTACCTCTGGGTTGGTGTCACTGTCTGATCGTTGTCATTATTATCCATACGCATAACTTTTCAACGCCGAAGAGACTTATGTCGAATTTTTTTTTATTATGTTAGAAATTATCGAACAGATACCATCTTCAAAGCGAAACCTTACACGATTTCAAACACCAATTAGAATTCAGAACAAATAAATTTGAAGTCTCTGTTCGCAATCAGATAACAACTTGCCAGCAAGTTGGAGCATGAGTTGTTCAAAAGTATAAAAGACGAGCCAAAATACAATCAGCCCTTGTTCGGTTCGTTAGTTTGGTTTACCAGCCCAACTGCAAAAGTGGATTAATTACAGAAAATTCCAGTCGGATTTCTGCTTTTGTACAGAATAGCACAGTAGTAAGAGGGATTATTTAAAGTTACAAAATAGTGAGGCCAAAGCCTAACACACTCAAGCACCCCCTTGGGAGTCCAACTCCCGGCTAGCAGCAAGGGCGTGAGAGCGCGCTGCCAATTGACCTTCACACCAATTGATTGCCATGATGATCGACTCACTATTAATTATGTAATTATATAATGGGGAAACATGGAGTTGTCCTCTGATTTTGTCTTTGTTGGGGGTCGCAAATCGGAAGGGCTTCGACGTGAGCAGTGTTGATGATGTAGAAGAAGAAATAGAAGCAACGCCTTCAGTTACCCCTCTTGCATGCCCTCAACAATCCCTTCCAGGTCTCTCTCTCTCTCTCTCTCTCTCTCTCTCTCTCTCTCTCTCTCTCTCTCCACATGTTAGATTTGTATTCTCGGATCAATCTTGTTTGCACATCCGAAAGCTGGTTTGATTTTGCAAGTTGTATTTGATCAATTACTGCATAGAAGTTATACGCTTCGCTTCTCTTCCAATTTTTGACCACAATTCCACCACTTGCATGATGAAATTCTCCAACCAAACTTAATTTGGTTCGAGGCAAAACCACGATGATGGTATTGTTCCGGAGACTTAATGATGAAGGTGATGGAGAATTGTGCATTGCTGGTTCTCCAACAAACAGAAGAAATTCTTTGGATTGTATTTACATGATTCATTACGAGTTGTAGAGGAAGAGTCATACCTGCTGATGAATTTCGTTATTCAATAATCCTACTACCAGAAATTTCGCTAGTAAAATT
Organism: Brasenia schreberi; assembly: GCA_036023115.1. NCBI lineage: Eukaryota > Viridiplantae > Streptophyta > Magnoliopsida > Nymphaeales > Cabombaceae > Brasenia > Brasenia schreberi. The sequence goes on along the minus strand of JAYKKT010000073.1, from coordinate 19,745,772 downwards.
ATTGAATATTAGAGAGACCTCCAGGCTCATTTTCTTGTTCAACAGTATGTCTCTGGCATCTCATAGAGGATGTGGAACAGAGATACATGAATTGGGAATATCTGATTCTTAACTTCAGTCTTTGATGCATAGAAGCACAAATATTAAGATAGTCCTGCAAGAACTTGTAAAGTATCCTGCTAATGGGGGCATGCATCTATTCAAATGCTGATCATCTGTCTCGAAGTAAATGTTTTCTCATTTGCTTTTTCCTAAAGGGCAAGTGGGGTTAGGCAGACTGCTGCCAGCTTTAGTTTTCACGAAAATTATGTATAGGTTATACAAGCGTGGAAACCAACCGCTGATGTTCCTTGCAAGATTTGTACACTCCCAACCTAGCTAGTTTGGCCAAATAAATGTCAACGAAATTGGAGCTACACTTAGCTTCAGAAATATCTAAAAACAAATATTGACATACTAGATTTTACCAACTCGGGTATCATCTTTATGTGGCACCTTCCCTCTAAAGCTGCCTTGAGTTGAGGGGACTGATCAAAATGCTTCTTGAGGTTTCCATGATTATACTGTTGGCGGGTCTATCTGCAATTTCTTTTTTCCATTTATCTTCCATCTCATTACTATGCTTTCTTGTTCTGCAGTTATACATCAGAGACTCGATAATGTTTGTGGGTTTTTAGGACACAAACTTGTCCTGCCCTTTCTTTCATTCTTCCTTTTTCTGTTTTTGGCTCTGTGATGGCATAGACTATTGGTAGCATATACGATTAATATACAAGACTTGGTTGGTAGAACTTTGACTTCTGTGTGATTTAAAGTGTCATCTACCTTGGCCTCTCTAACTTTGTACACTGAACATGTAACAATTTGTGTTCTCGTTCATTTGGTTCCTAGTTTAACGCAATCCTTCACAAAAGTTGATTTTAATGCTACTGCTGGAAAACTGACGCTTGGTGATGTGAATGAAACCACTTGCAGTTTTCCGTCTCTAATCCGGAAAACTTACAACAGCTTGAAATATGATACAAACGTCCTGATTGCAACACTTGAGGGAAAAGGAAAGGTCTATGGCATGATCACTTGAATGGGGCATCTACTGTCAACCTTGACCAATATCCAGATACTTTAATTGGCTTCATGGTCCGCTTTCCTGTTAGAAGATTTCATGTTGTTTAGAGTGGTCAGCACCTAAGTCACACAGACACTTCTAAGAGGTGGAGTGTCGACCTCGACACGGGTGTGACACCAACACCGTGTCGGTGCGGCATGGCAAAAAAAAATACAATTTTTTTTTGTAACTCACAGTTCTGTCGTATATAGTGTATTTATCCTGGAAAACCCGATCAAAGAGGGAGTAATCCGTAAAAACGATGAAAACGAAGCCTCTTAGTCGACTCGTGACCTTATCTTCCATGATGACCACCTGAGTTACCTCACCATAGTTTCCAAAATGCTCCTTCAACTTGTCTTCCATCATCTCTCATGAAACTCCGCCGATGAACGTAGAAAAATATCTCAACACGAACCTCCTTCACTTCCTTTTGTGTAGATATTCCACGCTTCAAAATCCGGAATCGATTTTGAAGTTCGGGTCTTTTTGGCTAAATGAGTCCAGATAGTGAAGATTGATTTGTGTATTATGATGAAATTAGTAGTTGTTTACAGTTTGTGTGTTTTTCTTTAATATAAAGTTGTGTACTTGCTATTGTCATATACTTATGTTAATTGATGTCTCACTTGTTGTAGCTTGAATATTATATATAATATATAATATTATATACCCTAGCCGTGTCGCCGCACCCAAAATTTTTGAAATTTGCCGTATCCCGTACCCACACCCGCACCCGTGTGACATAGGTCAGCACTGGATCGCATTACATAAGATTGTTATTATATGTGTATATTGGACACTGATCTTCTTGAGTCTTTGGATTTCATAGATGATGATGAAACAGAATAATTTTCTGATGCAATTTCAAGTCTTGGCAGTGAGATCGAGATCATTTTGAAGGACAGAGTAAATTAACAGTTTTTTTTATACTTGCCATGGCATCCTTCAGAAAATCGAAGTTTACTGCCAGAAGAAGCTATGGATGTAGATGGTCAATTCTGCTACTTGGAGCTTTCCTCTTGGTTTCATCTCTTATGACTTTACTGTTTTTCATTATTGGGCTTCCTAAAGTAACATCCAAGGAAGGTAGTGCATCTTCCTTCAAACGATCGAAACTAACACAATGGTCAGAAGACGGTTCTCTTGGAATTTTTGGTGAAAAGATGGTTGGGATGCTTGGCGTTGATCTTCCTTTCACAATTTTTGTACCATCAGACAAAGTGTTTAAGGAGGTATTGAAGATTCAAGTTAACAACAGTGGGGATACAACTGAAAGAGATATTCTTCTGTCACGCATAGTAGGTTTCAGTGCCGTTCCTCAGCATTTGTTGTCGATTGAGGTGCCATATGCTAAAGAGGTTTCTGTATACTCAATTTCAGGATTTAGGTTAGACGTTGCAAAAGATTCCAGTGGAGCTCTTGTGGTTAACAGTGTGCACTCTAAGGTTGTTGATCTAAGAAGAAGAGAGGTAATTGTGCACATCATGAACGGGCTGATCATGGATGCCGAGTTTGAGCAGTCAATTAGGCCAGATGATGAAGATTAGATTGTGAGCAAACGGTTTTGGTGTCTTGATTAGGGAGACATTTTTTCTTGGTGCATTTGTTATTCTATAAATATTACACAAATGATATGTCAATAAAGATGTCTCGCATATTTCCTGTGCAGCTAAAAACCAATTCCTTGTTGAAGAAGAATGTAAGTACCAAAAGTCACTCTCGTAAGTGAGCTCGCATTCAGTTTGATCCCTAGCCTGAAGCACAAATGTTTTCAGGTGGGTATGCTCCAGCTCAATGTCGATGAAAATGTGCACATAATATTGGTCAGAGAGGTTTTTCATGACCCATTTGTGATGTCTCAAATTTCTTGGGTTGAACTTAACCATGAAGTGGATTTCGGCGCTTACGTTTCGGTCTTCTGGGTCGTCGGAGATTCAGTGAGCGCAGCGGATGTTGATGTCACGAGGTTTTCATACGAGGGTTTTCTCAGACGACTGTATTTCTCTGTTTTTCTGTGTATTCTGTATATCTGTGAATCTCTATCACCTTGTAAATGGTTGCCTTTTTATAAGCACCCGCTCCCCCGTCGTCTGGCTTTCTCCTCTCGTGGCTTTCCTCGTCTGGGAGAGGTAATGGATGGCCAGTCCAGCCGTTACCCGAGCCAAGAATGACCATTTCATTGTAGCATCTCTCACTTGGTCATTCGAGCCAAGTGTATGACATACTGGTTTTCCTCTCACTTTCTCGGGGTTTTCACTAGTTATGTCGATTCCTGATTACTATTGCAATCAGAACCTGTTGTGTGGTTATTTTTCTACACAACAAATCACCCGTTGAATGGTTATTTACCTATACAACAACATATCTCAAACCCATGTTTCTAACATGTTTTGAGAAGAGTTTTAAATTTCAAAAGTAAAAAAGTACTTTGCACTTTAAGGAATTCGAGATTGACTTCAATTGTGACTATCTAGTTCCAATTTTATTACTACTGTGTGCATGTGCATCTGAAGATTTATATCGCTCAACAAAACACACGGGTTGAAGAGTTGATTCTCGATTTCTATCTTACCAGAGGCCGAATACATGTTTAAATCATGATAATTAACTTTAATTTGCTGATTTTCTTCCAGTATACGAAGTCTCTCTCTCACACACACACTCTGACGCTGACGCTGAACGTTCTTATTCAAATTCCACATGATTTTCTGGTAGGTTTTGATAATGTGTACGATTTGGTCCAAATAGAAAGAAAGAAAAGAATCTACTTTAATTGATAAATTCCCCAGTGCCCTTGAACAAGCTCCGAGCATGAAAGGTGTGAACTTTTGACTTTTTGACTAGGCTGGCTAATTGCACATCTTTCAAACAAGTAGCCCACTTACCCATGAACCTTTTGACTCATTCCAATGTATCATTTTATCTTGAGAAAGAAAACAACAAAGGTGATAAATAACCAAGCTCTAAGTTTACGGAAGTGGGTTTACACTTGGAGGGACGTTGAATAACACAAAGAAATAGAAGAAAGGAACACTTAAATGGTACAAACGTTCGTGGCCGGTTTGGAACCGGCTCAGCAGTTTCAATCGAGCAAGCTACAAACTGGTTGTAACCAGAACCAGTGAAACCGAACATGGAACTAGGTACCACCTAGTTTGATGTCGATTTCATCTCTGATGAAACTGGAACTGTTTCGAAACCAAACCAGGTAGTTTCAAACTTTCAGTTTTGAATTTTTTTAGATATAAATTTCATAATTGTTATTCATACACTTATTTTACTAAGCATGTATATTTTTTTATAAAATCTTGAATTAACTTTGTTACAAATTCTTTTTTTCTTCCTTTTCATTGGTTTTTTCTCCTCTCGATGATTCGTATGCATACAATTGGCTTCTCCTTTCTTTCTAATAATAACCTTTTTCGATCTTTCTTTGTGTGGCAATCTCTTTTAATACTGTTTTCTCTCTTAATCATTTTATTTTTTTTGTAAATTTTGCTCTCTTCAACCTTTTTCTTAAAACTTTTATAAATAGTCTTTTTATTTTTTTAGGACTCTCTTCTCTATTATTCTCAATCTCTATTTCGATCTAAACATAAATCTCATGAAAAACCCAGAGAAAATGAAACTCTAAATCCTTGATCACGACAAAGATTTCTGATGACGAGAAATCAACAACTGATGACAAGACTGCTTAAGACACGTTTTACTTAAAAGGCAAATGTGTCCACAATGCATCACTATTTAAGGAGCAGTGCATCGTGAGTACATTTTTATTTTAAAGATAAATAACATGACTAAATTGTGTTTCGTTTCATGATCGATGATGAAACGTCTTTAAGATATATTATATTTAAATAATAGATGTGTCTTCAGCACGACGTTGTTTGAATGGTATAGTGGATGTGTTTTTTTTATATAAAATGGTGTGCACCTAAGAATGAGAGAGGGAAAAAATGAAAAATCAAATATATGAATCATAATTTTTTTTCATGATTTTTACCGCTTTTGAGTGGTTTAAGACTCAAACTCGCGTGAGAGCACTCAGACCCGTTTGGATTCTGATTCTAATTTTCGAGATAATCGAAACTGATGGTTTGAAATAAAGAGGTTCTGCTTTACCTGAAACCAAGCTATGTCTAGGTACTGGCCTGTTTCGACACGACAAGTAGGGCGCTACGTAGCTGTCTCAGTGTGCCTCCTGCTCTGAATAAGAGACAGAAAGAATATCCATTATGGTTTGGTGCGTAGACCATCTTACGTAACAATCTCTCTCTCTCTCTGTCTGAAAAATGTGTGACGCAGCTCAGGTAGATGTTAGGCGCCACGTTAAATAATATCAAGTTGCTCGTTGTAGAGGACGTTGGGAAAAACAAAATCACGGCGTTACTGTATGATTTGTTCTACTAGAATGATCAAGAAATGCTTTTTTCAGGTACGAGCAAATTGTGGACGTATCCAACTTGTCAGAATGATATGATTCCTCAATTAAAAATCTTACTCCTTAATAATTCTTAGATGCTTTGAGATAAGAAATTCGATAATAAGAGGGTAGAATTTATTAACATCCATATCTAACATAATCACATGGGTCAACAAAGGCAACTAGGTGAATTGCAGCTTGTGACACCATTCTTCTACCAAAAGTACACATCAAATCAATTAATATTGTGTTTAATTTTTTCTTTTGGAAGACAAGTGGATTGGGCAGACCCTTAACAAATAATTCTTAAAAAGTCATGTAGAGTTTATATGATTTCAGTCATGAGGGTGATCCTTTCATCATTCTTATGTCTTTCAGATAACAAAATTGGATCTACCTTTCACAATAAAAGAATAAAAATAATATTTATTTTTATGACTTTTTCTTCTGGAACAGCTTTTATATAGCTGGTATAAACATACGTAGACATGAACTTTAAATTTTAGTTACTTAAAGCTGTTATTCTTTCCTTTTTCAGAGAGAGAACAATCATATCTCCTAGTAACGAAGCCTCTGTGCTGCAGAAGCAAATCGATCTAAAACAAAAGCTTGCGCCTCGATAATGTCTCAATCACATCATTCAAGAGTGCATTTACTGCCCAGTTTTTCTGCCATTGACTGGGTCAGAGTTATCTCCGTCAACCAAGTCAAGTTTAGGTGGGGTCCGCATGCTTATGCAAGCATCTGCTTCTTTGTTAACCTTGTCGTGATCAACGCTCTCTATAATTAGCCACAGCGAAGTGCTTGAACTCCATGCAGCAGAGCAGCATTTTCTTTCGCTTGTCTCGGAACCTCCTAGCACAGTTTCGAAAACCATAGTATCTCTCTCTCTCTCTCTCTCTCTCTCTCTCTCTCTCTCTCTCTCTCTCTCTCTCTCTCTCTCTCTCTCTGTGTGTGTGTGTAAGAGAGAATTGTATCAGTAAAAGGGTACGAGCAAGACGGAGTTATATCAAAAAATAAGCTCAAGCAAGATCTGCCCGGTCAATCTCCAACTAACAACAAAGAAGAAGAAGAAGAAGCTATATTTACCTTGCTGATTCATTTCACAAGCAGTTCTATTAATTCTTTCATTCTCTTCCTGAGAATGTTGCGGAACACAAGCAAACGTGTTAGTTTTAGTCCAGATATCACTGATCAGAAATGGACGGTCACAGATCCATATCATATGGAGACTAGGCAGAAGGCATGGACGAAGAGAAGAGGGTTAAGGGCCAACAACTTTTGCTCTGAGCAGCGATCCAAGCAGAATCACATCTTTACTCCGTTGAAATTTCTTGGACGAGTGGGAGCCACTGCCTCTAGAGCCATTAGTTCCATCGTACTCAGGGCACCAACCTCGAATTCGGTGATCACCAAGCCGAGAGTCTCGATTTCTCAACGTGATTCTCACCATAAGGAAGCCATTGAGGATTGCATTGAGTTCATCAACTCTTCTATGTCAAGATGCAACTCTGTCTCGGAGAGGCCTCGCGATTTATGTGTCTGTTTACCAGCACAAATTACCAACTCCGAAATCGATCAGAGAATGTTCGATGCAAAATAATAATATTCAAGTTCTAGCCTGTGTCCAATAATGGGATATTCTTACTGCCAATTCCAGAGAAATCCAGCAATAATTTCTTGTTGTATCTACTTCTTGAGTGCATTTAGTACATGTGCGTGTGTGTGTTCGTATACTCGTAGCTAGCTATTTGCACTTGTCGTTGGTACTAAAACCAACAGCTAGATGGCTAATTCGATGCTGGAGTCATCTCTATCATCCTAATTTTAGAGGGGTGCCAACGTCAACCCCAATATGTTCTTCTCTAGTGATACCTCGATGAGCTTTTTCGGTGAAAGAAAGAATAGGCTGGAGAAGAAAGAGAAGTGCCGCAAAAGCTTGTATGGGTTGCCGCCTTGCCGGGAAGGAATCCGGTGCGGGAGGCGCCTGTCACATAGGGGAGGAACGCAGTAAGAGTCGTAAGTTCAGCCATTCAGTCACCGATTACAAATGCTGTCTGTAGGTGCCAGTAGCTACTAGTGCTAGTATATACTAATATATATATATATATATATATATATATATATAGAGAGAGAGAGAGAGAGAGAGAGAGAGAGAGAGTTATGCTCGTATTGAGATGCTGAATTTTCGAAGCAAAAGAGTGTTCGCATATCACAATCAATGCGTCTCGTACAAAATTTGTTCCATGATAAAACAAAGGCTGTAAAAGCATATAGGGTCAAATGTACAAAAATAAGTCTAGCAAAATATGCAAAAGATGAAATTTCCTACTAAAATTTGAGCTCATATATATTAATTGTCTGTATACAAACAAATCATTGAGGAAAACGAGGAAGAACTTGTTAATTTGCTTGATCCAATTCGTCAACGGCGACTATGTTGGTACTGCTTGTGGAAATCGAAAAAGATGTGATCTGCTAGAAGGAGATACTCTCGACTGATTGCTTCTTCTCCCCTTTTCTTCTATTATTTGTCTGCTGGATCATTTATTGGAGAACGAAATCGCAACCAAATTGTTCATTTGAGAAGTTCAGCTTCAATTGCAGAAGGATTTTCTCGGGCATGGTCCTACTGGAGATTCAGTTACTTCAATTAATAACATAAAAAAGGTTCGAATTCCACCTTGTTCGAATTAGTCCATACAATAAAAGTGGACGGGGTGCGAGGGAAAACCAATCAAGCGGATTTCTGTTGTTCTATAAAGGGAAGGAGGATTCATATGATTGTTTCATTATTGAACTCTTTTGAAATAATTGGTACCCATTCTTCAGATTTGAGCCCAACAACTTCTTGAAATAATGTCAGTAATGAAAACTTCAGAAGACACTTATCGCCGACACACTAGAATAAAGCATGCATGTGAGACACCTAAAGATACACCGGTAGGCTTCACGGGAAACTTCTTGTTTGTACTTGGTGAAGTTGATTCATATATTGACACTTAAACGGATCAATCTTCCCATGACCTTCATCAAGATCCATAGCAAACACCAACAAAAGACTGCTAGAATTCAGTGGAGAGTTGATGTGACACCTCAGTACCACTTTCGAAGAGAACTGGAACCGAACATCCAGATCCACTAAGAGATCTACACGAATAGCTTTATGAGCAGACCCAAATTCAAATCCATGAAGCCACTCTTCGAAGCCTGGACATCCAAATGCATTATTGGCATTTAGATCGTCATTTCATATGCATTTGGTGTTATTTGGTTCTAGTGTAATTAAGATTAATTAGCTAAGGCATGCCTTGTCATTTAGAGAAGAGAAGAGAAGTGGAGAACTACCTCCGTGAAACCTAGACGTGGTCGGCTGGGAACTGAAACCGACAGTTCCAAATCTCCCTCCACCTTTTTCTTCCTTCTTCCTCTCAAATCTCCCCTTCTACCTCACGTCTTCCGGAATATCTCTTGATTTGTCACCATTAAATTTATCGTTTTAATTTTATTTTGTTTTCACTACCCATTTCGCTATTCTTGACCCCTCGGCGCGTTGCAGATAACCCTTCCATCTTGGACGTTGTGCCCTTTATCATTCGTAAAGTATTATCTACACTTGGCCGTTCAGTGTTATTTGCTGTATTCTACGTGCTTGGTGATTAAGCATGTCGTCTGCTTCTTGAAGCAACTCATTGCTTTTACTCATCAAACACTTGATCATATCATTGACTGTTATCAAAGCTTGATATATTGGTGTCTTCGTTAAGGACAACTGTCTTTCGGTTTGTTATGCATAAATCACCGAGTACAAATAACTAAAATGATCGAACAGCCGAGCTCTTCAAGTCTGAAACGAATGGCTGGCCGAGACTCCCGAAATGATGTCCAAAATGAAAGCATCAAGAAAATAACGGTGATTCAAGATAAACAACGGAAGAAGAATTTTGTCTTTTGGCTGAACAGACGTGTCTCTTCAATGAGAACGGTGGCATGCTCCACATTATATATTGGGTCTTTGTGAGTAGAAGTGTATGGCTGATTCTGATGCCTCTTCTTCCTCCACAATTAGCATTTACTGTTGCCTTTAGAGAAGGTTTTTATACTATCATTTGCGCTCTTTTGGAAAAGAGTTAGCAGAACTTATACCTTCCACTGTCAAAGTCTAGGGCTTCTACAAGACAAAAGGAGTGTTGCTTCATTTTATCCTATAGGAAGTTCGTCGGAACTTCTTGCATTCAGTGTCAGTGGGGATTCAGAAATTTGTTTTGGGTGGATGGACTTCAGGTTTGAGTAGGACAGACTTTAAAATCTTTCATATGTTTTTTAAAATTTTAATACGAAATTATAAATTTTGAGAATTTCAAGTAGGGCGATTGCCTCACCTCACCACAATATAGGCCAACCACTGGTTTTATTTGCAGCAACGAATTATCAATATTTGTTCAGACTACTTACAACATCTGCAGGTGGGAGTTTGACTCCCAGAGGGTGCATGTGTCAGGCTTCAGCTTCCTCTTGTAAAAAAAAAAACAAAATGCATCTGATAGACTGGATTAGGTTCACATAAACCCAAGATCCAGACGGGATCCAGTTTGGTATTTTTTTCATTCTTAGAGTCGTCTAGACTCGAATTGGGACACGATTTGAACAGTCGGATTTGTTATCGAGTAGGCTTTACAACGAACTGGCACGACTCATTGAAGGTTATAAATGTGAATTTTCACTTCTTTTCTTTTATGCTACAACGGAAGGGCGAAGCCTAAAACACACCCATATGCATGTCCCAGGAATCAAACTCACCACTTGTCATTTAGGAATCAGAGAGCCGGACCAGATAAGCTGACACTCCGCATGCATAAATTTCAGCTTCCAGGCTTGGATATTATCACTTTTGAGGAGGTGGATGTTGTTTTCTCCCAGTGGGGACGTGCTAGGATTTTTCATTTTTTGTGAATTTGAATAAGCATCTTGATTGTCATGATTTTTAATTGACTCATGATTGTGATAAAGTAATCAAAATGGAAGGAGTAATATGTTGAACCATTGATAATAGAAGAATTAGATGTTATACACTGAAATTTGTGTTCAAGATATGGTTTGCTATTGAGTATGCATGATATTCATTCCTGCTTTATAAGTAGTTGAAATGATGTTATGATATTAATGTAATCTTACTAGCAAAAGGGAGATGATATCCATGTTGAACATGTCTATGGCCGAAATGCTTGAAAATTATGCATTTATCAATGGATTATGATTCTAGGATAACAAGATTAAAAGCAGTATTTGAAATATAATGACATGAAATATAATGAAAAACTATAGGTCAGTGTGGTTGCGACGAATGTTAACAGATTACCACATGGGCTCGCGGCATATGTTGGGGTCGGCCATCTCCTCCAACTTAGCCGAATTAGTATTGGGTCATGATATTTCGATTAAATAGTGGTTTATATAAGTGTATGATGTAGATGCATATACATGGTCATCTAATTGTATTTATCCGGATTAAGTCATGTATAATATATTGGGGATTTGGTATCTTGGAAATTGAGTCCTATGTTAGAGATTATAAATGGACTTAGTGTGGCAACCAGATTCTATACCAAGGTGGTATCATCGTAGAAATGGTATAAATTGTTGGATCCGATGTTGGTTTGTGTTTGATTCGTGAGTGGTACTCATCTTGAGTTTCATGCGAAGCGAAGTAGCAACAGAAGAGAGAAGGAGCTGCTTGGGTTTTCTATGGCCCATCTCTCTCTCTCATGCTAAAGTTTTTTATTCAATTTGAGTCCATGGAACCATAATTTTATGTCAACAACGGGTTTCACATTTGATATATAAGAGAACTTGAAACTACGAGCACCAAAAATCAAGGTCTAGTTCTCTTGGAACCTTGTATCAAACGCATCAACTCTATAAAATTTGGCTTCCATAATAATGTTTCATGAAATGTGTATATGTGCACAATTACATGCTCTAAGAGTTATCCTGTTGGGGTGTTGATGAAAACTTATATAATGGTTAGCTTATGGCCTACACTCTATTGGTAACACGGAAGTTGGCACTCAGTAGGGATGTTCAAGGAACCAATCAAGACTGAACCAAAGCGCTGCAACTGAACCAAACTGGTTCCAAATGTAAACGATTTGATTTGGTTCAGTTCTAATGGGGAAACACGGTTTGGTTAATGGTTCCAAGGTTAGAACCGAAACTATATGAATTGTTGGATATGCGCACCACTTGTATGTCTTCGTTAAATTTAAATTGTTGAATATGCATGAAATTCTATACTATATGAAGAGTGATGTATGTTTGATTTATTTAGAGTTTGATGAGATTGTCATTTCATTGTATCCTTTTCTTTGTACTTGGAATCTGATCAACTCGAGAATCATAGGTCTTTAAATGTATTTGCTTTTTTGTTGTATTTAGAGATTATATTTATCAATGTATTTGCTTATAAGTCTTATTTGGGGCCAGATTCGGAGTACAGCTTGCACAAATACACACACAGAGGGAATTGCATTAGTTAGGCCTGATTCTCTCTCTCTCTCTCTCTCTCTGCCAACTTTTTGGTGCCACTTAAAAGTAGACATGCTGTTCCAACCGAACCGGACGGCATAGTGAAATCGGGTCTGGAACTGTGAACCTCTCTTTTCGGTTTCAGTTCCGTTATGAAACTGAAACCAGCTCGAAACCAAAAGGGATGGGTTTAAACCTTCGGTTTCAAATATTTTTTCATTAAAAATTATTTTTTTTAATTTTATTGATTTCAAATGGTTTAAGACTCAAACTGAGTTCGATTCCTAAGGTGTGCATTGGCTTCAGTTTTAATAGGAAAAGAACAAAAAGAGAGAAAGTAAAGCCATCCATAGTACCAACCAAAAGCCTCATAAAAAAAATGCACATAGAAGGTGCCAAATTTGCACCTGTAAAGAAGAACAATTGCACATGGGGAGCGACGCTACCTAAACCTTTCTTTCAAGAATAACTACTACAACTACTTTCTCATACTAGATGGGGTAGGCCGGCTACATAGATTTTTTTATTTTTATGGAACCCTATCAGGTGTCATGTTGATTATCTTAACATGAGCTAAATTGTTTTTTATTGTTTTTTTCCAATACTTTTATAGTTGGGCTTCTTTTACCGTCTTTCTAAATGTTCAAATCATCAAAAATGATTTTTACTCTCATTTTATCTTTTATTGGTGACACTCAATTTATTTTTAATATCCTTATGTATATGGTATTTTCTTGTATGACCACTCGTCCATCTCAATATCTTCATTTCCATCATGAATATCTATTATATATGTTGATGATTAACTTCCCAATATTCATAACCATAAAACATGGCATGTCTAATTATTCCTGTACAATATTTATTTTTTAACTTTAATGGTATCTTCTTATAACATAGAATAACTGATGTCCCTCTTCATTTTAACCAACTTTCATTAATTATATGTGTAACATCTCCTTCAATTTTTTCATCACTCTAAAAAAATTGATCCTAAGTATTTAAAACTTTTCTTATAATAGATGCAATATGTGTCAATCTTAATTTCTATATCTTGTTAAATAACCAAATGATCAAACTTATATTCTATATATTTTGTCAGTGAGAAACCTTTACCTTCTAATGTTTCTTTCTATAGTTTCAATTTATCTTTATACTCATCCACTAACACAATGTCATCTTGAAATAGCATATATCAAGGTACTTCATATTCAATGTATTTGTTAACTCATTAGGAACAAATATAAATAAATATGGATTTAAAGTTTATCCCTAATGTCAACCAATATTAACTTTAAAAACTTTGTAATTCTTTTATGAGTCATAACACATGTTTTATATTATCTCTTATAATATTTATATATATCAATAGGATACCTCTCTTTTAAAAAGTCCTTCAAAAAACATCTCTTGACACTCTATCATAAATTTTTTCTAAATCAATAAATATCATGTGAAGTTTTTTTTTTATTTTAAAATGTTTCATAATTCACATAATTTTGGATGTCTTTCTTTTTCTTATATATGGGTTTGATTTTTCTATATTTTATTAAATAATCTTATAAGTCAAGTGATACTGTTCTCTCTTAAAAAATTTGTCCAACAAACTTACCAATTTTCATAGGTTTAAGAATCTCTTTCACTTCATTCTTTTAAATACCCCACTAAATATTATGATTTATATATTTTCTTATTTGATTACCAAGTGGTTATGCACGTGGACTCACAGGAGCCTCCAACATCCCCTTCCTCTCAATCATGCAGTATTGTATGCATGTATATCTATGTAAATGTTCAATCGTTCAATGAACCTACATCCCATTCAGAGTTCTTTCTATTACTCAGAGAGAGACAGAGATTCAACTCGGGAAAGGTGCGCTTGCCCCAGGCGTTTCATATGCTTTATTAAAGTGGAGCAGACAAAAGCAAACTCCAGCACGCCCGTCATCCCCTCTTTATTCCCCAGTTAAAAGCAGACGCTACTACACCAGACCGAACCAAGAGAAAGAAAAAAAGATGATAAAGCAACGAAAAGAAAGGAGCAACTAAAATATTCACTTGATCCATCTTTGTCATTTCGTCCTTGGCACCAATTATTGCACTAGTAGGTAAAACATACACACACGCATACGCACAACACACATGGATATACAAATGCAATCACAGAGCGCACTAGCAAACACATAAGTGGAAAAGATGGGTGGGTACATCATGATGCACAGTGACAGCTAAGTATAGATGAAAAGCAGGAGCAGAAAAGTGAGGTGGGTCGGTAGAAATCATCACGGTCTGGATTTGAACGGAATAGCCCTGATCACAATTTGGTGGTAAACTGCAGCTAGCGCAGCTCCAATGAAGGGTCCGACCCAAAATATCCACTGCAGAAGTTGCACGCACAAACCAATATTAGAGTTATGTTACATACTAAATAAGGATTATCTTAGAAGCTTAATGATTTTTCTCGGTTAATGACAAGAAACCAAGATATGAAGAGAAAAGTACATGATCATCCCAAGCTCTGCCATTGTTGTAGATGATGGCAGCTCCGAGACTTCTGGCCGGGTTTATGCCAGTTCCTGTGATGGGTATGGTGGCCAAGTGGACAAGGAAGACAGCGAATCCAATGGGCAGAGGAGCCAAGATCTGTCCATCACCATGAAATCATGAACAATCTTAAAAACAATCCTTACCAACGCAAATACAAGGAATAAAAACCAGACTGTCATGAGTTTAGAACTCACAAACACGATCAAGCACTCTAGCACCTTAAGTTAAAAGATGGAACCTAAAAGGGAAAGAATCATTTATAACCGAAAGCAAATCATAATTTCTTGTGTGTAGATAGACTTACGGGAACGTGAGAATCCCTAGCGTTTCTCTTGGCATCGGTAGCGGAGAAGACAGTATAGACAAGCACGAAGGTGCCGACGATCTCAGCGCCGAGGCCGTCTCCCTTGGTGTAACCCTTGTTGACGATGTTGGCACCACCGCCATTGGAGTCATAGAATGAAGCCCCCTTGTAGCCCTTGACGACGCCGGCGCCGCAGATGGCGCCCAAGCACTGCATGACGATGTAGAACAGGGCCCTCACGAGGGAGAGCTTCCGGGCAAGGAGGAGACCAAAGGTGACGGCCGGGTTGATGTGGCCACCGGAGATGCCGGCAGTGCAGTAGACTAGCGCGAAGATCATGCCCCCGAAGGCCCAGGCAATGCCCTGGATGCCGACGGTGTCGCAGAGGCCGGTACGAGAGCTCTTGACGCCCATGACGGTGAGGATCGTGATGTAGAGGAAGAGGAAGGTCGCCATGAACTCGGCGATCCCTGCCCTCCAGAAGGACCATGACTTGACCTCCTCCGGCTCGAAGAGGAGAGCCGCCGGTGGTTCCTTGTAGTCCTTGTCCTGGCTCTGCGCCGCCGTGCCGATCGGCTGCCGCTCCGAGAACTTGTTCGCTCCCAGCCTCACGTCTTCTTCCTTCCCCTCCATTACTGTTACTGTGAAGTAAAATTCTTCCTACTCTTCTAGTTCTTTCTCTCTGTCGCTGCTTGGTTCAGCTGCTCTACCGCAGACAGGGAGATGATTTATAGGAGCAACAAGGCAAGCAAGAGACTTCCTCTCGTTGATTTAGTTAATTAAGTTGGTTTATTAAACCCCACTTACATTAATAACATTTAATTAATGCGGAGGGAGAAGTGGGTCATTTGGATCGGATCTACGCTATGATTATTAATAACATTTAATTCATGGGGGCGAAGAGATTCGTTTGGATCGTATTTACGATCTATGATACAACACATTTTATAAATAAGTGATTAGGGCTCTTTAATCACACGTCTAAATCTCTCTTCTTATCTTTTTTCTCTACTCCCTTTTGTATGTGGTATTCTAGGCGTAAATACTCATACATACTTATAGCGAGGCGTTTATTTCTCTCAGACAAGTATGTAAGGATGACTCACACACATAAGTTCTTATTTTGATTGCTACTACTTTTGTTTTTCATACAAATTTTTTATGACTTATATTGTATCCGCGATTATTGTTGTTGATTGAGACATGTTTATATTTGTTGCATATTGGTTTATTATGCATTTATTTCTACATATTTTACCAACAATCTTAGAAAATTCATTATTTTTATAGTAAATATGTTTATGACCTTTACCCTCCAACTTAAGGTTGACTTTACCTTAATGCCGAAAAAGTTTGTCATTTTTCATTTTAAACGTTGGCAACAACATGAAAATTTGGTTAATCATGTTAGGCTTGCATTTGTATATCGAGTCTGATCGGATTGTCCCCAACATGATGATATTAACCCAAGAAACTAAAATAAAATCATAAGTGAAAAGAGGACATCATGTGTCATTGTTGTATTTTATTAGTATTATCGAATATTTTATTCAATGTATATAGTTCTTCCCTTTCTACGACAACAAAAGATATGTCATATGCCTTGGATCGAAAATACAATACTTAAAACCTAGGTCATAAAAAGTATTTTGTAATCAAATTTCTTAAGTATCAAATAGTAGAGGGAAAACCTAATTAAACAGGCTCATGAGTTTCACTTTTTATATCATTGTTTGAAGGAAATGGAGATGGAGCTTCTTCATAAGTTCATTGTTATATTTATTATTGAGAAATTTCCTAAGTCTTGAGAGGGTTTCAGCATAGATCTCAAGTATAAGAATGATAAGATGACCCTTTATGATCTAATAGTAGACATAGCATTAAGGGAAGAGCATAGAAGTCAAAAACTCATTGTCTGTAGAGAGCACCTCTATGGTTAACCTCACGATCGGAAGGAAACAACTTAATGATCATAAGAGAAAACATCAAATACATCAACCATGGTCTTAAATCCAAAAGAAATCTATGAACAAATCGTGTTGGCTTTATGGTAAGGTTGGACATTGGGTGAGCGATTGTTTCTAAAAGAAAGCTAAGAAACCTCTAGTTGTTGAAGGAGCTATGATCAATATGGCGGTGACCATTGTACCTGCTAGTAATAAGTATCTATCTCTTAAACCTCATCTCCTTTTTATTTATGGATCAAAGTACTGGATTGTAGACACTAGAGCTAATGTGCATGTTTGTGATAACCAATCTCTACTTGTTTCTTACTAGGCCGTTAGTAGCAGAATTATGACCTGAAGGGATCACTCGACTGCTAAAGTCAAGGAAAAAGGGCGTGTAACTTAAAGTTTTCTTCAAAAAATGGTTTAACATTGAGGCAGTTAAGACACATTCCAATGATTCGTGGAATATCCTCAATGGTCTTATTTTAGTTAGAGATGAATTAAGGTTAGATTACAAATGTAATAAAGTCGTCATTATACGACTCAAGGTGTTTCTTTGGGAAGGGATATTTATGTGATGTAGAGGACCGTTTAAAATTCACGTACAATCAATTATTAATTCTTATATAAATTTTAATATTAATAAAGTCTCTACTTTTGTTTAATCTTCTTCTTCTTCTTTGTATAATACTGAATTATCTAATGTATGACATGCTAGGATGGGTTGTGTAAACTTTGATTCTATGAAAAGAATAATGAATTTAAATCTTATCCATAATACTGTTATATATAAAAAACATAAATTTCGTATATATGTGTAAGTGAAGTAACCTAAAAAACCTTTTCATACGGTTGACAAGAAATCCAAGATTTTAGATTTTGTGCACACTAATATTTGTGAATTCAATTGAATGACTACGAGAGATAACAAAAGATATTTTATCATACTTATTGATTATTGGAGTAGATATTATTATATTTACTTACTTAAAAGTAAATATTCTGTTTTAGAAAATTTTAAAATATTTAAAAATGAAGAACAAACTCAAACATACAAGGTACTTAAACGATTAAGGTCTAACAGGGGAAGAGAGTATACCTCAAATATTTTTTTAAAATATTATCAAAACAACGTTATTGTTCATGAGGTTATTGCTCTTTACTCTCCTCAATTTAATGAAATAGTTGCACGAAAGAATAGAACTCTTCATAATATAGTTAATATTTTACTTCAAAGTTTTGAGTTACCTACTTACATGTGGGAGAAGCTTTAAATATGTCTTGCAGTATTATGAATAATATTTTCTATAAGCATAAGGAAAGTAGTCTCTTTGAATTTTGGAAGGATTGAAAGACAAGTATTAAATATCTCAAAGTGTGGGGTGTCTTACGAAAGTACTCATCCTTAAATATAAGAGAAAGAAATTTGGACAAAAAAAGTGGACGTTATATTTATGGTTTACATGGAAACAAATTATGCATATAGATTTTTGGTCATTAGATATGATATTTTTGACGTATATGTCAATACAATAGTTGAGATATTTGATGCTACATTCTTTGAGAATGTATTTCCTTTGATGATTGAAGTTATCCAAAGTGTATCTTTTAAAAATTCTGACTCTACTAGTGGTTTTATTTATGGTCATGTGAAAAAGATGACAAATATGAGAGTGATTCTCATTGTGTTGTTTCTAGATTAGATGACTCTAGGAAAATCATTAAACCACAAATAAATTAATTGCCTAGGATATTAAAGAACTTTGCAAGTGACTTTGTTACTTTTAATATCGAGGATAGTCTTAACACCTTTCAGCAGATTATGACTTCACCCGATGTTAAGTTTTAAGAGAAATCCGTTAATGATGAAATCCAGACAATTCTCTATAATTGTACTTTAGAATCGGTGGATTTACCTCCTAATTGTTTATTGGGGTTTCAAGTAGATCTTTAAAAAGAAACTGAATGCAGACAGAACAATCAATAAATACAAGGTTATGTTAATTATAAAGGGATACACACAAAATGAAGGAATAGATTACTTTGATACTTATTTCTCAGTTTCCCAAATAAACACCATCCGATTTCTTTCTTCCATGATGACCTAAATGAAGAAAATTATATAAATCAACTAGAGGGATATGTCTCTCGTGAGAATGAGTCTAAGGTGTGTAAGCTTATTAAATCATTATATGATTTGAAACAATCTTTAAACAATGATATAAAAGTTTGATTATATGATATCATCTTTTTATTTTGTTTCTAATGATTATGATAAAAGTGTATATTATAAGTCAGTCAATAATATTTTCATCATTCTTTGTATGTATGTAGATGATATATTGTTGTTTAGTTCAGATACAATAATAGTAAATGAGATTTAAGTCATTCTTATGTAGTAAGTTTGAGATGAAGGACATGGGTGTGGTTGGTGTGATTTTAAAGCTTAAAATCATGTCTATTGATGGTATAGTAATCTTTTAATCTCACTATGTTGAGAAAATTTTAGAGAGATTTTGATATATAAATTGTAGACCTCTTAAAACCCCATATGATTCATCTAAGGCTTTCTATAAAAATGAAAGTGGTATTCATGTTGCTAATAATACATCCTTTGAGATTGATATTGTGAGGCTGCAATAGGGGAATTGGGTTATTCCATTAAGTCAATCATAATATAGGATATGGATGCATGATCATTAATGTATTATCCCCTAAAGATCACGTCATAGCCTTTTATTATGTTGTTACCAATACACAACTTTACAACTATGGTTAAGGTTAAAGACAAATGTTCACCTAATTCCTATAAGAATAATATTGGATAACTCAGGTAACGGCTCAAACCAAAAGGTATCATTACTGAAAGCATAATATGATGGTATGTTTGTGAGGGCACTTTTACACTTCAGGATTGTGGAGATTGTTAGATTTAATGTTAATGAAGTTAGATTTATTAAACTCATGTGCATTAATAACATTTAATTCATGTTAGTATCTCAAATATTCAATTGATGCAACATTGATATATGTGATGACTAAGAGGAGACAAAGTTTAGTCGTATATTGAAAAATGAGATAAATCCACATGTTATTTTATATAATTGGTAGCTTATAAACCTTAGTTAAAAGAGTTTTGGGAGGACATGTTACACCACATATGCGCATTGGGTCGGGCCTGAGTTTAGAAATTATCTTTGGTCTATCTTTTTACACGAAAATATTTTGATCTAACGGTCAAGATTCCCGTAGTATTCCTTATAATGTGACTGCTCCCAATCATCCTTTCCTCTAGTCATAGGCGACTAAGGCTTGATCGAGGTCGACTCGAAACAAGGAGATATGTGTATTTTATGGTGGGAGAAAGGCATAGGTACTCATACGTAGCGTTATTTCTCTTAGGTAAGTCCGCGAAAGTGACTCGTACAGATAAGTTCTTATTTTGATTGTTGCTTCTGATTTTGTTTTTCGTACGATTTGTTTATATCTTATTTTGGATCTCCAATTGTGATTATTGATTGGGACATGTTTATATTTATTGCATATTGATTTATTATGCATCTATTTTCATGAATTTTGCCAACATCTGTCAGCCCACAAGCTAATCTTTTCTTTTTCCTTGGCCGGTGATCAATTTGTGTTGGGCATTCCACCTTCCCCGTGTTGCTTACGTCCCCAGTTCCATATGCTTTATGGTAATTAATCTAGTTACGCCTTGGAGTTAGTAAAAAGGGTAGCTATAAAGATAAAATTCCTTTCTTTTTGTTGGTTCCTGGTTTTATGGATTATCTTGATCTTCTTCCTTCGTCTTTTGGTGGAAAAAATGGAGCAGAATGAGGATAAGTTTCTCGTGTGAATAATATAATTTTGCTTTTACCATGGTTTTTGTTTATTGTTGTGAATGCTCTGGAAACTGTTTGTGACGTAATGAGACACTGTTTGGTTTCATCACATCAAGAAATCTTTGCCATTCGAATATTGAAGAAGTTAGTGGTGACCACTCGACACATTTCTGCCGCCACAGGAAAGGAGATGGTTGGAGAATCCCCAAAAGAATGCATCCCAGCCATTGAGACGACCGACTTTCGCCGTCCATTACCGAATCCTCCATTCATCGGCGACTAACCCCCTATGCGTTAATCATTAATAATTGTTAAGCTAAACAAGATAATCATAAACAAACGCAAAGAATAAGAAAATATGCACGCACCTTCTCTCTGGAGCGTTCGAAATCTGAGAGACTTCCATGCTACGTCACTCTCTTGCTGCTAACTGTGTACTATCAAATTTTCAACAGGCCGATGACAACGAAATAAGGGAAGCACGCGAGGAGGAGACGAGCCGTCCTTATCTATTGTGAAATGAGTTAACGTGGTGTCCAACAAAACGTCTGTTACCATCTTCCTTTCCGATAGATAGTGATAGGATGAAAGACACTCGTCATCAAAATATATATGCGCAAGTTCTTGATCGTGGAAGACTCAGAGTGTTGGCTCAACTAGCGGAGCTCTCTGAGTCCCACACTGGTGGCCAGTTCGATTTCTGAGGGGTGCGTGTCTACGAATGTGTTGGTCTTCCGCCTCTCTTTGTGCTATAAATTGACTATTTTTATACCTTAACCACCACTGCTGATTGTTATCACCATAACCATCCACTGCCGCCTCAACCAAAGTTCTATTTTTCTCTTGTACATAATAGTTTTATTCGATAAACGAATATAAAAACATCAAACAGGTCTGAGCTATCAAGTTCACATGTTTGCGTGTTGAAG
Organism: Brasenia schreberi; assembly: GCA_036023115.1. Taxonomy (NCBI): domain Eukaryota; kingdom Viridiplantae; phylum Streptophyta; class Magnoliopsida; order Nymphaeales; family Cabombaceae; genus Brasenia; species Brasenia schreberi. The sequence continues at coordinate 19,724,145 of JAYKKT010000073.1, read as the reverse complement.
GTCTAGATGAATCCAAATGTAACACATTTCAGGTAGGTAATGCTTCGGAATGGCGGAGTTTAGGAAAATATTGATTCGTTTTTTATACATGGTAATTGTAACTGAACCTCAGTCCTGATTATGGTCCTGGAGCCGGCTCGGTTGGTTCCGTGATGATGCAGTTTCGGTTCGAATGGATGGGCCGGTCCCGAACCGACCATGTCTTGGGTCATGCCCTTAAAATGACCAAAAGATGAAGCTGACATTTTAAAAGGTGATATAAAAGTGCCAATATTGGTGATTGTGTCATCGCCAACCAGTGACAGTGTGGCTTAAATCAGGTGTGCACTCCCCAAGAATGTAGTTAAAAGAAGAAAACTCGCAAATACGTATCATCAATGTTGAGCGATATGATCTCCTGATTTTTTTTTTTGTTACAAAGAGATATGTATGATGGTGCAAAAATATGTGTGAGGACTTTGGAGGAGTCTAAGGAAAAAGTTAATAGAAAATTTGAACTATGGAGAGAAACATTAGAAAGCAAAGGCCTCCAACTTAGTAGAACAAAGGCAGAATATATGGAATGTAAGTTTGATCATTTGGTTACCTCAGAGGACATAGAAATTAAAATTGACACACATTGCATCTCCCAAAAGGAAAGTTTTAAATACCTAGGGTCAATTTTTCAGAGTGATGGAAGAATTGATGGAGATGTTACGCATAGAATTAATGCTAGTTGGTTAAAATAGAGAGTAGCATCAGGTATTCTTTGTAATAAAGATACCATTAAAGTTAAAAGGTAAATATTATAGAGCAGTAATTAGACCTGCCATGTTTTATGGTTCTGAGTATTGGGCAGTTAATCATTTAACATGTACAAAAGATGTCTGTGACAAAAATGAAGATGTTGAGATGGATGAGTGGTCATACAAGAAAAGACCGTATATATAATGAGGTTATTAGAAACAAATTAGGAGTGACACCAACAGAAGATAAAATGAGAGAATATCATTTAAGATGGTTTGGACATATAGAAAGAAGATCAAAAGAAAAACCTTTAAGAAGATTAGAAAAACTAAATTTGGAAAGTATTAAAAGAGATAGAGCATGACCACAAAAGTGTTGGAAAGAAACAATAAAGAATGATCTAGCTTATTGTGAGTTAACTGCTAACAAGGCACACGATAGGGATCTATGGAAACAAAAAATCCATGTAGCCAACCCCGTCTAGGTGTTGTTGTTGTTTGAGAGGCTGAACCCGAGTGTGCACGCACTCGGTCTACATCACATCAGCCAAGTGCCCTATCAGGTGAGCTAACGCTCCGAGTGATGTAAAGTTAATTTGTTATCAAAATCATATATTACATGCGTAAGTTTTCTGATTAGCTTAAATCACAGTCCATGATAATCTCCGAAACCAGAACCAGCAGTTCCAAACCGCCACTAACTATATTTTTAAATATGTTTTTTAAAACCCCTTATCACAATCAGGTTGTTAGCTTAATAGTAAGGAGCGTCCTTACCGTTGGAGTAGGTAGAATCGTCCTAATTTTTTATAATTGCTAGGTGCACAGAAACCAAATGTATTTGTAACCAACTAATTCATGCCATGAACTTTCAGAGCTTATACAAGCTGAACTGAATCATGCACACATTGTTCGTGTTCGACTCGATTAACTTAAACAGTTATCTTTACATCGGGGGTTGTGCTTTGTAGAGCTACCAAATATTCAATGTTTGCATTAAGAATCACGTAGAAACAGCTAGGCAATAAAACAAGGAAATGGCCGCATCAAAAACTCAGAAGGACAAAACTTAGACTTGCAGCAGAATTACATCAGCCGTTGTATACAGGCTTAAACGGATAATACATGGATAGTCGCAAATAAGGTGGGGGGAATTGGACAAGAATACAGACGTAGGTGACACTAATTTGATGTTGCCTAAAGAATTCTCAAAGACAGAAAAGCTCAGTTTCCTAAATATAACCAAGGAAAAGGCAACACCTTGAAGGCAAAAATGTATTTTTCCCAAGCCTTCAAACATTCTCTTCCCCACCAAGCCTGGAGGTTTCTTCGGTAGTCCCTGCGGTGCCAGTCTTCTCTGCTAACCTTTCTTCTAGAGCCCGGGCACCACGTTGTCTGAAAGTAAATTTTTGAAATTGAGAGTTCCACTCGATCTTCGAAAGGTCAATGAAGATGATGAACAAGTGCCAAAGAGAATGAGGAAAAAGCAATCATTATCTCAAGCTAGTAGGCAGACAACTCCACACCCGTTCGGACATCAAACGTCTGAAGAAATATTAACAGAATTTTGAAGAGATTCGTGATTGAGGTGTGGTTAAGACCATTTTACAACCAGGTAACTCAAAATCACCGAATTTCACAGCAGTGGTACACATTGATCTTTCTATTGCAAATATGCCTTGTGTATCTCAAACAGAACCTGAGAAATTCGTGATCGAGGTGCGATCCAGACCATTTTATAACCACACAACTCAAAATCACCTAACGTCATCTTGCTATTTGAATCTGCCTTGTGAATCTCAAACAAGTGCCTTCAATAGGACACTCTGTAAATATAACGTGCTACATAGCAACAGTGCATCAAACACCTACAAGATCAACTTCGTGCTGATAAAGTAGATAAGTTAGAAATCACCTCCTCCTAGATGCCTCTATAGGGTCAGAACCAGGCAATGGCGTATCGCCCAATATATGACCTTTGGGTTGATTGGATGCATCAGATCTTCCACAAAACAGACGATCACAAATTGTGGCAACGGGATCCACAAGGGGCCTGCAGAGCACAACAACAAAGTGCAACACAGTGAAAACTGAAGACAGATTATTCTGGTTGAGATGCATGACAAGGAAAAGAAGGAACGCAAGTCACAGTACCTCAAGAATTCAGGGAAAAATGTGGCAAAGGCAAACTCATCACTCGGGTCACCCTTGAGACCTGTCTCTGGCTTTTTCTGAAGGTACCTCAAGTAAATCCAACTCATGTATGTGCCAAATATTACCACAGGAAGGTAAGTTGAAGATTCCACCACAAAGAAGCTCATGATGATCGATACCAATACAAGAAGTGATGGCAACCACTGAAAGTGATTGTTAAAGGAAAGAAAGATCAGGAAATATCACCCAGTTAACTTGAAACAATGAAAAATACCCATCAACAGTAGGGAAGATTTAAACCTTTGCCGTAAACTTCAGAACAAAAAGTACTGAAAGCTCTTGATCTGGTATAATTTGCTTGATACCCACAAGAAATCCTGAGATAATAGCCTGAAACCCAGATATCGGAGTGTAGCTGATAAAACAAATTGGTGCAGTCATTTCTCAAGGGCAGAAACATCTTGTATTCCCATATAAAAAAGCATATAATAAGATCATGCATCAAGCTATTAAAGATCACTAGAACTACTGAAAGGAGGGAAAAGAAACAGCAACCAACCCAATCTTATCTTACAAACCAAACATTAGTTTGTTTACGTTGAAACAGAAAAATGGTTCATGTGTGAGCTATGTCACACGGGTGCGGGTGCGGGTGCGGACACAGGTGAGAGTCGGGATACGGCAAATTTCAAAAATTTTGGATGCGGCGACACGGCTAAGGTATGTAATATTGCTTTCATATTTCATAAGTTCATTTTAAATTTTAAAAGTTTTAATGATTTTTTTATTCCGAATAATTTAAGTCCCAAACATGAACCGATTGTTTTGAACTGAAACCAAAACCGGCCTGGTCTCAATTCGGTTCCGGTTTTCTCATTTCAAGAAAACTCAAACCTGAACCAGCCATGTCTAGCCCTGGTATAGTACATTGGAGTTGAGTGAACTCCTAGCCGACCGAGCTAGTGCTCGTTATGGTCTTCTTTCCTCTTTTTCTTTTTATGACAATAGGGAGGCTGAAACCAGTGATGCACGTCCAAGGTATCGAAACTCGTTACATTCATCTTCTAAGTCGTGCTCTCTACCAGGTGAGCTAACGCAGAGTTTCCCTTTTTCTTTATTATAAGAATGAGCGTTAATAATAGTGCATGCCTTCATGGTCTCTCTTGGTTAGGCATCGTTTAAACATTCAAGGTGATAGGTCAAGAGTTCAATCCTCAGCCAGAAAAAAGGCTAGCTCTGGCGATGAAACAAAGGATGGAGCGGTGATTGATGCGAAATCCAGCAATGGCGATGAAACAAGGGATGGAGCAGTGATTGATGCGAAATCCAGCAATGGTGCTGCAAAGAAACAGGCCGCGGATGAAAAACCGGTTGGGGAGACAACACCTTCCAACGGGAGTAAGGCCGCTGAAGGTAATGCTGGCGGTGGCGGTGATAGTAAGGGAAAGGGTAAGAAAGGTAAGGGAAATGGTGGCAGCGGCGGTGAGAATTCTGGTGATAATGGTGCGGGGAACGCTACACCGGTAGCCGGCGGAGCGATCCTTCCTCCGGCGGCCTTCCCGCAGTTATTGCAGCAATACCCACCACCTCTCATCCCGCCAGTTTCTATCGGGTATGGGCAATGGATGCCTGTTGTGAATTACAGCACGGCGACGCCAGTTCTCAACTAAAGCGGGTCCTACACGGTGCCACCGTACATCGACGCTTTCAACATCGAAACTACTGGTGCACCATAAACTTTTAAAATTATGACTCGACACATTGATCGTGTCGACAATACATGATACCGTGTCGGTACCGCACCGACACGGTGTCGGTGTCGCACCTATGTCGATGCCGATACCCCACCTCCTAGAGGTGTATGTGTGACATAGTGTGTGGGTGTACATGTATGTGTGCATGTAAATGCACATTATATGAAGTAAGCATCTAATTTGATGTTACGAAGACAAATATAAACTGAAATTGCAAATGCTGTAAAACAAGGATGAACCAACCAAACAGTAAATAATACAAGTACTCCACACATATTTGGGAACATAAGACCAAAAACATTGGTTCTTAAAGAATATGATGATACTTACAGAAAAGTTTCCTGCCTTGTTATGTAGTATAAAGCGATCTCAGTGATGAAGACACAAATGGATGTTAATATATTGACTATGATAATGAACTTCAAGAACTCCCTTGAACCCCATATAGGCTCTAGCAGTTTGCCAATGAAAAGAAGAGCAATGATGCTGATGACCAACTGCCAAACCACAGTATACACAAATGAGCCACTTCTACAGCGAGTTGCATATGAGAACCATAGAACGTAAAAAAGTAATAAACAGAACGATTAGTTCCATTAAGCAAGAAATATTAAATGATGAATGCCCCTATGTGCTGCAATAATGACCGACTCGCTCTCTCATGAAAAAATAAATACGAAAAGGATAGAAGATGCATTAGTAAATGCAGATAACAAAATACATTTGATGCTAGAATGGTTTGAAAAGCAACATACTCATACCCCAACAACTGATTGCTCGACATAACCTGCTGTCAAAAGATTCCAAGCAAAAGGTATGGTCCTGTAAAATCAATTGTTACAAGCAAATGCCTCAGTTCATGTATTTAAGGAAACACAGAGAGAAGTTCTCCCACTGCAGTTCCATATGCAGTTAAAGCATTATAAACGGATGCATTGTAGTCCTCACTTGAAAGAAAACCAGGGAAAACGAAAAAAAAGAAAAGAAAAAAGAAATAAACTCTCTTACTGCCGCAACATCTGCACTTAGCTTTTGGATATTGTAAACAAACAGGTTGCAGTTCTTGCATTGAAAAAGAAAGGGAAAAAGAACAGATAATTGTTATAGCAGAACGAAAAATATGGCAAAGCAAGATGAGAAACACAAGTCAGAGGAAGCCATTAATTGCATATTTGAACTGATACACTAGAGCAACCAGAGGAAACATTCTTTAAACAGAACGTGTTAGATAAAATAAAACCCAATTCAGAATCCTTGTCAAGCCATGAAATCAATAGAGGCACGCATATAGATAAACAGAGATACATACTTCCTATTTACTTTGTGTATTCAAAACCTAAAGCGGCTGCTATGTCTTGGCCTCTAATTATTGAGGTTCACAGATAGAGAATTCTCGAGTTGTTGCAGTGTCTATATATTCATCTATGATGAGACCTTTTCTATCACCTTGCGTATAAACAAATACAATATATATATATATATAGAGAGAGAGAGAGAGAGGGAGAGAGATGTTATGTAGAAACTCTTTTTCTTTTTTTAGGCAAAAGGAGAGACTGTCCTATTCCATTCTAGATTGCATGCCTTAAAAGCATCTTATAAATGCCAAAAGGAAGAGGAAGTTGACATGATGAAACAAAGCAAGCTTGTGTATACAGAATATGACAACCATACCTCGCAGGAATAAGTGCAAGATAAGAAACTGCTGGAGGGAAAATCTGAAGCACAGCATATCCAACAATAAGCAACACGGCTAATCCTTTACAGAGATTGGTGAATCCAGAGAAGTTGCTACTCTGCCATAAAGAAGGAAAGTGATCTTCAGTGAAATGATACCAACATTAGTTGCTTAAGGACAACAGCACACCATTCTCCAATTAAGAGTACAGAGTCTACAGACTACCAGGCTATGCATGTACAGAGCAAATTATGACTAGTAGCATTACTATAATTGACAGTTAAAACTACATTATCTTTAACATTCATCAGGAATGTTGTCCAATAACCTTCTCTTGTTTATTATCATGTCCTTATTTAACCGATTTCAACAAATAGAGTGCATATAGAAAAGAAGTTATACATCAAAAGTTGCACAAGGCAACCACCTGTCTTAGAAGTGAAAGGATCCAGCTGTTAACTTAATGTGGGTTTCAATAACATTGCTGCAGTTATTGTTTCCTTCCAACTTTGTGATGCTTGCTCGACACCTTCTCGAGTATAACTGAAATCACCAACTAAGATTGAGCTGAAACCAGTCAAATGTTGCTTTACTATCTCTATATTACATTTGAGGAGAAGGAAATTTTCATCAGAAATCTACTATTCCCTCATTCAAACTTTGACTTGAACATCTTCAATAAGTCATGGCCTAACATTGCCTGAGCAAAAGCAATTAAAACTACCTTCAGCTTAAGGTGAAAGTGGCCTCTATTCGAGAAAAAGTTGAGGTGTCACCACTAAAAGATGAAACGAGAAACATGCAACTAAGATGGCTAGCACATTAGCAGAGATAACCAAGTACAACTCCAGTGAAAATGTGAGAGTTACATAGGGAACCCTAGAAAAGAGGCAGGGGAAGAACTCAAAAGTGTTCGAAGATAAAAATGACCTTGCCTGTTTGGAGTTACATGTGAACATGACGCAACATCAAGCATAATGCCAAGTAAGAATCCATCTAACTGACTGCACCTAGTGAGAAGGCTTGGTTTTGGTTTTAGCTGTGTTGGACATGGAAGTAGAGCTAGAATTTTTCCTATGAAGCTAGACACTCCCACTATTTCTTACATATAGGTACTACACAATGTCATCCATGGTTTGACAAATACATGCTGATTATGCAGAATGAATCAGAAAATTCCCGAAATCTACTTAATGCCAAATTGTCAAAGCAATTGTGGAAGGTGACGACAATGATTATACAACCCACGCAACACCCTCCATGACCCAACAAATTCTTTAAATGTACTCAGCCACTCAGCGCACAACAGAATTGAGTACCAGTGCAACACGATCCATGAGGTGCCTAACACACGAGTTAGCTTCAAGAAGACGAGTGCAAGGAACATATGCTCGGTTATGCTAGGACCTGCATGAAAGGTGTCATGGGCCCCAATCATGGTGTCATCAACATGCCTAACTCACTGAGACGAATCTGGATCCACAACCCATACATGTTTGCCATCCAAGACCCATTGAAACAAGGAGCTGGATGTCATATGACCAACCAGCATTCTAATACCACTCTTGAGTTTATGTAAAAACAGATTTGAATTTGTATTTCAAACTGCTGCTCCTCCAACCAATTGAATTGTGTTGGGTGATGGGTGGTTGGTTAATAAGTTAGATGTTGGACTTAAACCAGGTGCAATTTGAATCCAAAGAGCGTTGATTTGAGGTGTATGAAGAGGGAGTTTCCCTATTATTTCATGTTCTTTTGTTGAATTAATCTCTCTCTCCTCTTATTTACATTTGTTATTCCAAGTTGCTAAACTGGCCAAGCTGTTGTGACGATCCAAATTCACCACAACTAAGTTCCTATCATATTTCCTGACCCATCTATCCTGCCTACTGATTTGCGGCCCAAGACTCATCTCAAAGTCGTCAACTGTGGAACCCATTTCCTATCCGTCTATGTTTTAGCTGTCTTAGCTCACACCATCTCAATCGAACCACATCCAAGCTAAATTGGGCATTGCACATAGATCTACCCAAATGCATGTCATGAATTGACCAACAATGATCTCTTTTTTGAAAGAATTCGCAGTTTTTCAAGTGTGCCCAGGATTCTGACCACAACTTTTTGTATCGGTAGGAACCCAGAAGCACCTTGCAATTAAACCAATATCCACCTGCTATACAAAGATTTCGATGACCATGGATTTGAAAATTCAGAAAAATCCAGCATTGATGAGATTCCACGACTTTCTTTTGTTTTATGAAACCTGTTTGGTTGTTAGCAATCCAAGATACCATATTGTTTTCCCAAGGATCACGACCACAAGAAATGACGTTTAAAAGTTCTACAAAACGCAAACTGTAGACATTATAATGTGTCACTTGTTATGGTAGCCTATGGGGTCAAAGATCAATTTGAACAATTAATAAGCGACTTTCACTGCTCTCCCTCTCCACGACAAACTGTTCCCTCTATCGGATATATCCGGTGTCTATTGAAACTTGAAAAGTAGTGAGACCTTTGGGAACCTACCGGGCTACTAATGACCAAGGTGGACTAGGATAAAGAAAGCGGGAGCAAAGAAAGTAATATCAGCAATGCATCCAATTTCCAGATCTCCAATCCTGCAAGATAACAGTTCCGTCTATGGATGAAGATTAGCCTACCAGGCGTAAGCACCATGGTCTAATCCACAGCCAATCTACACCGCATTACCAAGAAAACTGAAACTGGAAGTCATACGAAAAATGCACAGATCCCGACGATGTTTTGGCCATATCAGCGTAAAATTCAAGTCATAAATGTCAAGGCATCGACTACATCTCGGGATCTAATGAAAAACTCAAGGAACAAGGAAACTTCACTGCAAAAACAGGCAAAGATCATAACTACTCCCGTTGGCTTACAAGTATTCGCGATGAAGACATCAATTTTGGGAATTCCTTACATGAGTTCGTGGTAACCGTTTTCAAAATAGATACAGTTAAGTCTTGAGCAATGATAGTAATTCGCGGGACCTAGAGGAGAAAAGAACGCCGGGAAATCTATAGAGAGAGGAGAGCGTACCGTCAGAGAGGAGGGTCGACTGTTCTCCATGGACGTCCCGCCTGAATGATGCAGCGACACCAACCTCTTTTGAGACGGAAGCGCTCTCTCTGAAAATGAACAACGAGAAAGAAGAAGACCGACCTTCGTTCCGTCGCCGTTCCTCCCAAAACGAGGCGTTTCCCCTTACAGTGAATATTTACGAAACCACCCTTATCTATTTGTATAAATTGCTAAAAGGCCTTCCTTCGGTTAGGAGGTCGACTCAACAGTGAATAGTTATGAGTTCGATACCGGAGAGTGCACCTAGCTTAACAAAACGAGAACCTCATACTCTCCCTCTTTTGGCTGTGCATTGGTTGCCTTGGATCACTAACTGAACCAAACCAAATACCCAAAACTGAATCAAAGAAGAACTAAAGAACCCGAAGAAATTATCGGGATAACATGGGCGGTTCGATTCGGTTTTCGGTTGTAATTGGTTTCCTCTAAACCCTTGTCAAAGCCCAATATCAATTGAATTTTAAGCCTCTCAAACCCTAAGAATTAACTGAATTTGTTTAAATGTTAGAGCCGAAACGGAATCAAAATTTTTAAAAAATGAACTTAACTTGGAAAAAAAAGATCAGTTCAATTTGGCTTTTGAGTTGTAACCAAGGTTTGAATCACTAACTTAACTTGGTCACTTCTTATGAGATTCAGATCGGTCTCAAATTGTAAAAAAACATGCATTTATGTGTGCGTCCAACAGCGGACGCTTTGACGCTCTTGCTCTTGCTCTTGCTCCTGGTGGGGGGTTCAATTCTCGAGGGTTACACGCAACGTGTGTAGGGCTTTGGCCTTTCTTTGTAACCCTAGCACAGTATGCGTTCATTTGAGCTATTCCTTCATTTATGGATGGCGATTTTAGACCCGACTCACAAACCCAACCTAAAACAAGTCACGTCTAACACCCTAGGACGGGGTAACCTCTCTTTCTCACTTTATATAGAAAAGATCATTCACGTTAATCTAGACTGTTTCAATTAGATAATATAATAATTTAAAATAAAAAGTTGCTTTCAAAAAGACAAAAAATCTAAAATATATCATATAATTTTTCATTTTTATCTAAATCATTCATCTATGTAATCATCTTGCAATGGTTCGAATTGACATAGATAATTTAACATTGATGGGACACATGCTCTTTCTCTCTCTGTTGCAACAACAACTAAGCCTTTTCAAACCTAAGCAATCACCTATTAGAAATATTATGTAAGAAAATGTTTTAGTCTCATTAGCTCACACGTACATCTGCATAGGGCACGCGCTCAGGCATGCTCATACACGCACATCTCCTTGTACTTCTGATTGTATTTACTTTTATAAGATTCCCTTTCTCCAACTGCTTACTGTTCATTTTCCCGTTGCCAACTCATTGAAAGGCTGATGATTGTTGACGAGATCGATTTTCTTGTGACCAAGGACCGATCTGTGCTTTATGAACTTTTCACGATCACCACACTACCTCTCTCCAGGTGTATACTGATAGGTAGATGCCAGTTTTTACTCGTCTTTGTTTTATATGGTTTCTTAAGATGATACCTCATGTAAATAGCTAAACATCTTTGGCTTTTTACTATTACAGGAGTAGCAAATGCAATAGATCTGGCTGATCGTCTCCTTCCAAAGCTCAACTCTTTAAATTGTATGTTTCCTTATCATTCATGATAGGAACTGAATATGAACATTGATTGGTATACCAAGTTCACAAGTGTGACCCCTGTAACGGAATTAGCTCACCCATATGACAAAAGATAATGAAAGTAAACCCTTCCCTTCCTGCCAAAAAAGTGTGGATTGATCTTTATACATTGGGAAGGCTAATATTGAACTCATCTATTACTTATAACCAGGCATATGTAGACTGCGATGAAATGGCTTTTCTTTACTAGAATTTTACTGTACTTCCATATTATCAACTTGGTACTAGCATGCTTTCTGACGTTTTTGTTATTTGATCCAGGCAAGCCTCTTGTCATTACATTTCGTGCTTATTCTAAGGATCAGATACTCAAGATTCTTCAAAAGAGGATTTCGGTACTGCTTGTTGCCTTCTTTCCTTTTCAGATTTCCTAGTCATGTTTCTTTATAGGGCAATCTTCATCGTCTTGTTATTGTTGTTTCTCATATGAGAACCATTTTCCTCATTGTATGAGCTCTGTCTTTACACAACATTAAGTTATGCATTTCCTGGCATTGGCCAGGTAGTGTTTTTTATCCTCTGTGGAACAAGGGAAATGATTTTGACTTTTGGCCTTTCTCCTTTCTTTCTTTTGTTACAGCCTTCGCACTTGTTGAATGCTGTACTACGGTTTTGTAGTAGATGAGACAGTAATAGATTTATTATAACTTATAAGACATCACTTGGTCCCTAACTTGGCTTTCTTTAACTTGCAGGTGTTCCCCTATGATGTCTTTCAGCCTCATGCGTTAGAGATCTGCGCAAGAGTAAGTTTGGCTTTATTTTCACTTTCTGAGTCTGGAATGGTCCTCTTTCTATGGCTGGCATTTTATTTCCAGTGAAGCGTAGTGTGGAATATGGACATGTGCATCTCCGTCCTTGCGACCTCTATCTTTGCGGAAGCCACCTCTTGATGTCGCACTGATGAGGAGTATATCAAAGAACAAGCTTTTACTGCACTCATATATATATAATTGCACGCTACATTTTTTAATTCTTAGCACATGCATATTCAATCCCATTTGAAGTGGAAATCTATTCGTCTGTTTGTACAACTATGTGGGGAAGAACTCTTATTCTATCTCATAAATCAAAACAGAAAGTTGCTGCTGCTTCCGGGGACATGAGAAAAGCTCTAGATTCTTGCAGGCAAGCTCTTATACTTGCTATTTTAGGAGATTTGTATCCTCTATTTCTCACAATTGCATAATGTTACTGCATAAGTAAGACTAGACAGATATAGTAAAGATAGGATGATAACTATTTCACAGTTGTGTCATGAGTATTTATCATTTTGATATTAACACTTCTATTCCTTGTTAATGGCAGGCTTGCGATTGAGACCCTAGAGGCAGAAAACACAGATTCAAATGCCATCATGACCTCATTCAGTAGCGAGAAGCCTTTTGCAGCTCACCTCGGGCCTCTTGCTAGTGACATGCAGCCTAGCGAGAAAACTAACCCAGTGAGTCCATTTCTGTGCTTCACCAAGACATTGTTTGGAACTTTTTGCATCCTAAGTGTAGCAATGGACACGCTTACCATCAATGACTTGAAAAACCTATTTTATGATTTGCATTATTATTGTTGTTGTTGATTATTATTATCATCATCATGATCATTATCATTACTCACTAATAATAATAATAATGGTGGTAGTAGTAGTAATAATGTTACTAGTTCTTAGTTGTGCTCATCTCGTGGTCTCAAAATCTTCCTCGCAGGTAAGGATTGACCATATGGTGAATGCATTATCAAAGACATTTAAGTCCCCAGTAGTAAACACAATTCAGTCACTTCCATTGCATCAACAGGTTACTTTTCTCTGTCAATCTTTGCATATAGCGGTTCCTAAATTTTTTTTTATTTGATTACTTGCATCTTGAAAGAGTTGTTGAAGGTAAAATTTCCTGCCAAGATTTTGGCGGTTGATCTTGCACATGTACAAAGTAAGAACACACTCTTCCGTCCTTGGTTGTTCCCAATATAATGTGATGGCACTTGATCATGCTATTTTAGAACTCTTCGCCTTTTGAACTTGATTTTGAAGCGTCTAATCAATTAATTAGTGTATGTCGTATTTTGAAAGTATCAATTGAGTATACTTTCAAAACTTGTTTAGAAGTGCATTGGTAGCTTGTCCAGTTAACTTTTAGTTTTGTTTTGCTGTTTCAGATGATTCTTTGCTCTGCAGTTATGAGCTTCCGCACTAAAAGGAATATCTCAGAGAATGAGGTAAGGACATTTTGTAGTAATAATCTCAATGATTGGTGATATGAGATAAAAGGTCGACATGAAACCTTTGAATCACGTTGCTGAATCCCCCAAGTCTGTCTTCTGAAAACAGCTGTACAAGGCCTATTCAGAATTGGCCAGATCAAGGAAAGTCTCTCCAGCAAACATACTCGAATTTGTAGCTGTTTCAGGATTGCTTGCCGAGCAGGTTGTTCAACTATAAATCTTTGATTCATTCTCCCATTTACAAGGTATCAGATCTCTCATTCCAGCTTTATCTGTTTCTGCATTTAGGGACTGGTGAAGTTTGGAAAATCGGGGAAAGATAAGTCAAAAGTTTTGACCTTGCAAGTTGATGTCACGGATGCCATTTTCGCATTACAGGTCGGATCCTTGAGTACTTTTGCGTTCCGTTGGTTTGCCGAATAAGTAATTAAATCTCTCAACTGCTCTACTCTTATCCTACTTACACAGCTAACAACCGGTACAGGGAAATCCATTACTCAGTAACTGTATTCATTATGATCGCTAGCAATGAGTACATCGTTTCTTTCCAGTCAAAATTCATTTATCTAGCTTGATATGTCGCCTGCATCACCAGACTTCTCTACCACCAGAATGTGTAAAAGGTATGTGCCATGTTCCCTTCACAGAACCTGAGGATGCTTTAATGTTATATGCTCGATAGTAATTCCTGTTATGTAGACCATGTGTTTCAGTTGTTGGTAGAGTATCTACCGCATGATGATGGTACTTCTTGGAGCTGGGGAGACTGTTCCTCTGTTGGGCAATGAAAGATGATGGGAAAGATGACCTTTTATGACAACAGAATTGTAGAATTCATACACAATAAATGCCAAAGATCCGCAGGTCACTAAGTGGCCATCTACTTACCAATCAAACAGCAGCAGATGGTATCCTCAACCGATTCATGATATTATTTTCTAGCCCATTCAAACAGGATTATTCACAATTTTTTTGTTCTTTTATCTTTCTTAAGGAGTTTACTGTTGTTCGATTGATTTAAATATGTTGTTATCCATGAACATTTAGAAGCACATAATCACATTTTGAATAAAGGTTGCTGATAAATTTGCAGTTGAAAGTATGGTGGAACAGTTAGTTGATTTTAGCTTTATCCTTGTTCTTCCTTCCTTCGAGGGGATTATATTCTATATTTGATCTAGATTCTATGGAAGCTAATCAATCTACAAAACTAATTAAAAATGACAAAAATAGCTTATAGCAATGCAATGGTTACTGCAACGACCACATTATCAAAATGCAAGTTGAAAATGATCGAATAGTGCTGCTGCTTATAACAGTCCAACTTATGACTGGTATTCTGTAGTATTGCAACATAGCTTTCATTTCCTCGACTTGGCTGTCGTTTGAAGTTCTTTAATTTCTGTATGTGGTTTTCAGGCATGGTTGGCAGAAATGATAAAAGCCAACGAGATAAAAAGTAAAATTATGATCACCATGCCCATTGGTAAGAAAATCTGTTTGCTATATCCCATTGCAGAACCAAAACCAAGCCTTTTCACACACGTGTGGTCGGCTACATAGATTCTTAGTTGTCATTGAGCTCGAACTGCATGTAACTGCAGAAAATCAAGATAATATTTCATTTGTCATATTTGCTATATCCTATTGAGCTGTTCAAATTGAATTGAAAGATAAGGTACCAAAAACTATATGCAACTACTTAGACAACCGATTAGAGTTCTTTGAGATAGTGGCTAGGTAGTCTGGGGATGTTCATGGGACTGCCAGAACCGAACCGGCGGTCCAGTTTGGTTCCAGATGTTCGGTTAGCCAACCATGATTTACAAGGTTCAAAATGGTTAAAAAGTTTAAGTGAAAGTTTAAAATTACATGAATTGTCCACAACCAGTGCAACCCAAGAAATCAACAGGGCAACTCTGGAGATTGGGATAATGAACCCAAGAAAAAAAGCTTTCATTTTGTCAACTCAATTTTGACAAGTATGCCTTTTCCAAAATCGTCACCTTTCCAGAAAAAGTGTCCGCTGACAATGTCAAAATTTGCAAGAAATTTCAGAATTGGAACGACTATAATTTGCACACACGAGAAGCTAAGCTAAAAACCCAGGAAAAAAATCTATAAAAGCTCGCTCAAAATCTGCCCAGGGAAAAGAAAAGAAAATAGTGCGTTTGTTAACATAATGAAAGGGGCCGAGCTCCTCCATCTTCAATAATAGAAGAAACAGTTGAGGTGAATTTATTTTTCCAGCGTTGACTGATTTGCCTCTCATGCTGCTTGAAACCAAAGCAGAATCCGCTTGAATCCCTCCCACATATTCAATCTTCTTTACTGCTTTCCTCCGGACGAGGTCGAGCAAGGCCTTGCTGTCGGTCTTTTGGGGCGAGGCAAAGTTCATGAAAATGACATGAAGCTCTGTATAATCTTTTGAAAAATTCAGGCTGCTTTTATCGGTTTCCTGAATATTTTCAGATTTAGGGACGCCCATGAAAAGGTCAGCCACTGATCAGAAGTGAAGTCACAAAAATAATGCGGCAAAACACCAGTCTGAAGAGGTAATTCCATATCGAAAGAATCCAATTTACTCAAATATAATAAAGGATAAGTAAACAGCTTTCGTGGCCTTGTAGCCTGCTCAGTTCTGATTAGAGTGCTTGATTTCAAATCTCTCATCACCCTAATCATATACATAATACGACGATATCTGATTCTGGTACAGTGGATCGCATCCTGTAATTACAACACCTAAATAAAGAATAATACATTATAGGGTCCCTCACAGCCTTGGCAAAGGCATTTATTTGCTCAGCATTATGAATCATCATCGTCAAGCTCTTGTATGCTGCAATCCTCACTTAGCAAGTTAAGCGACCCTTTCCATCAACTTCAGGATTAGGAAGAACGTCATTCATATATAAAAGCTGGCTACAGGAGGAGGCCTACTTATTCTGCATAAGCAGCTTCAGCCTTTTCATACTCAAATAAAGGAGCAGAATCATCATGGAAAACCTTCACATGGCAGAGTAACCCACCAGCTTCATCTGCAAAGGTTATCCTTTTCTGCTCCCTCCGGGTACAGCCAGCTTTAATAGGCTTCTTTTCTTTTATCTTCTGCAAGGAAGAGACGCACGCAAAGGGTAAGCCATTAGTTCACATATCAGAAAAGAGGAAAAAGAATCGTTCATTCTACCTAAGTCACATGGGTTGAGTTGTGGACATGGGCGCAGGTGCAGGTCACAGTAGGTAAAATTATGGCTGTAGAGAGATGGCTGTACGAAAGTCCGATTCATATAATATGATATAACTGACAGTATCTCACAACACAATTGGCGACGAATATATTTCATACTACCGTTTTCATAAGTAGTTTCACTGATAAAGTTATTCTACCGTTTTCATAAGTAGTTTCACTAATAAAGCAATAACTGGTCAATATTTGTAATTATACGGCGACATCGACTAAAAAAACATTTATAATAGATAGTGTTAAGTTGGATAATGGAGGAGTATCAAGTATCAGAGTGTCTAACATGGGTGCCGGGTGCGGCACAATCAAAGTGTCATGGCTGCCTAGAGTAGGAAATGAAGATGAAGTTACGGACCATGATCTTACAGAACCGGTTGCAGTCTCTCAACATCATATAAAGCCATCTTCGGGTGGTTTCTTCAACCTCACTTGCACTGCTGATAGCATTTTTCACCTGCATATGATTGAAATCAGGGAACATGAAATCTACAAGCTAAGTAAAATAACTTCAGAGCAGCAAAAGAGGTGAACTAGTTCTGGGTGTGAAGAAGGCTACCCTGATTATACCTCATCAACTCCGTTGTTCACCGGCAATAAGCATGTTTCAGAAAGCAAATTGTCTTCAACGATGCTTTTCAAGGATTTCATTTCCCTCAAGAGATTTGATGTAAGCCATTCGATATCATGCATTTGTCGCTGTGAAAAGTCGATGGCCTTCTGAGCATACAAGCGGATTGAAACACACTCGCTGCAGGTACATGAGACTATACAAGGACCACATGAAGATTTTAGAATTCCTTTCGTAGCTGATGGAGGAGAGAGACTTTTGTGTGTCGATAGAAGATGACTATCACCATTGAAGGAAGCTGCAACATCATTGGAGGGGTAAAAACTTATAGCAGCAGTCTTCGTAGCTGCCTCTGGTGCAGTCTCAACATCATCAGAGCCTACTACTGGTGATGCAATTCTAGTTCTGTCAAAGAGAATTCTCTGTTTACGTTCTGAAACACAAACATTACATGTCAATTACCCGAAAAGAAAACCAAACAATTGACACTAACATCGATGATAATTAGTTATTACAAAAGTGATAAGAAACCATTTTTGCAAGGCAAGCTTATAAAAAAATGATCACATAAATAGCATAAAAATCCTTACTTTCAGCTGGTGACACATTGTACAACTCATCGGCATCCATTGCTTGGCAAAGCTTTTCCTGAGATGTTGGAGATATGGCCTAAAAAATCTAACAAGTTAGAACTCCACTAGAGAGTATAACTAAAGTTGTCAAAAGCCAATGTGCAACAACCTATGTTTGAAAACAAAATATCTTACCTTCCTCTTTACGAAAAGCTTTCTTGGGGCACTCTTTGTGTTCCTGTCCAAGAAAGGTTCAGATGTATCTCTTTTGGCCTCAGATTTTGCAGCGTGCATTAAGGAATAGCCACAATTATCATCTTTCATGCTAGCTAAACCCTCAAATGATTTATCAGCAGCCTCACAAGCTGTCAACTTAGATTTTTGAAGATCACTGCAATCAAAGCTGCTATCAGGAAGGCCATGAGGTGGACTTTGACGATTGTCCACATCAGTTGAAGCCTGCACCCCAAGGAATTCAAAGCTAAGGCCCTTACCCGTGGTGCACTCCAATCAGTGTTGTCCGACGCGTATCATTGGGCTCCACGATACGGGCGTATCGTATCGTATCGCCCATATCGTACTTTAATATTAAAATAATAAAAAAATTTATTTAAAAATCAAGAAAAATTAGTAAAAATTCGAAAAAAAAATCAAGAAAAATATGAAAAAATCTAGTAATTGCTTTAAATTCATATAATGCAAAGTTTAACACAAATTATTTAAAAAATCAAGAAAAATTAGTAAAAATCCGAAAAAAATCAAGAAAAATCTGGTAATTGCTTTAAATTCATATAATGCAAAGTTTAACACATATTTAACATTCAACATTGAACAATTGCATCCAAAATTACATATTTTGAAGCAAAAAATGAAATACATTTACATTTTACATATTGTAAATTTGTATAATGATCATTAACTAAATAATCTTCATCTCCTTCATGATGTTGTTACACTTCAAATTAATTTATGCAATGTCTTCTTCGGTTAGGAGTAAATTTTCTTCATTATCTTCCATAATTCACTCATTTAATATATCAAAATTAACAAACTACTATCTTTGTTTATGTAGTTGTGAGCAAAACAATGACCTCCATTTCTTTGATTATCGAGTCTATGACACCTCAGTGATATGATATTATTACTTGATGATATCCCCTTTTTTTCTTAATAGAGACTAGCTTTTTAACTAATGCTTGAGCTTCATTTCTCACTTCACAAACTGAGTTAAGCCTCACACACGTTGATCATATTCCACTCAATGGAAATCATGTAAGGTGAACCCTAAAATAGTGATGTTGTGAAATGCTCACTCAGCGAACGGAGACAACCAAATGTTTTTAATTGTTTACGATCTCATGAAATTAGAAACTGCTAGCAGAAATATACCTAAAAGTTGGATGATTTTGTCACAATTTTTATTTGTTCATAAATTATTATTATTCAATAAATAAAATTATAAACCCAAATTACAAGCATATTGGAGGATGCCTCGGAGGGAAGTGAAGAGAGATGAAGAGAGGCCATAAACCTGCAAAAAAGAATTGAAAAAAAATTGGAAAAAAATGGGTGTATCATCCGGATCGTACGGTCCCATGATACGATACGTATTGTACCATACGATATGGTGCGATACGGATAACACTGACTCCAATAAATCCTCAATGCCATTTAATTTTGCAGAAAAATCACCCGTATCAGGGACATCAATATCACAATACTGCTCTATACAAATCGCATCCAACTCTTGAGTAGCTTTTTCTCCGAGAGAAACTGTTGTTAGTTCACAATATACATGATTGATCTCTGAACCTTCAGGAGATTTTGTAAGATTACAATCAATATTATTGACAGTAGACAAAAACGCATCATTTGCAGAGACTATCTCCTCCAAACATTCATGGTCGACATCTGATGGTGCATCATGCATTTCTATTGCATCATTCTTTATCATAAACGGTGATATCTCCTCCTGCAGCAAGAAAGAGACTCGAGGGCCTTCATATAAAACACACATTAAGATTGAATGAATCCTAGCTGGAAAAACTAGACTACCATTTACCTGCTCCAAAATTATATCAGATGTAGAAGTAGGAGAAGATGCATGAACGGCAGATTCAGGATAAGTTTCAGGTAAAGCATCTGAAAAATTTTCAATCGGATTGCCAGACTTATGATGTTTGAGACACTCTTCATAAAAACCGCTAAAATCTATCTCCGGTGCTTTTTCTGTGCTGATATGTGGTCCTGGGTTCTGAATTGCACCTTCTGTGGCCACATCAAGCAAGTTCAGTGGTTGACGACAAAAATAAATCTGGTTCTGGTTGTCCACAATAGCATTCATTGGTTCACTACGATAAGCTTCTGAAACTTCAGTTTTGACTTCTACCACAGATAGATGTTCAACGGTAACTGAAGCCACAGACTCGCAGCCTGAAATTGAGGATACAGCAACATCTTGATCATGTTTAACAGATGCAACTTCAGTGTCTCCATCAGAGCTTAAGATTGTGGGACTCTCCTCTTTGATTTGGACCGGAACTGCATGCATTGAAAAAGAAATCTGTTTTGGAGAGAGACATCTTCTTCTTGTCTTTGACCTCCTATTAAACACCTTCTCTCTCCAGCTACCAAGGGTTTCATGAAGGTCAGAATCATCTTCAGATTTTTGTAAGCCAGCACGCTTTCTTCCATTACCACAGCTATAAACAAATGAGTCCAGACTGCTGCTTGAACCAGATGATTCTGGGGAGTAGTTGGGAACTGAAACCCCTCTTACCCTCGCCTTGCAGATACTTTGAATTTCTTTCAAAGTCAGGCCACTGAAGACAAGATCATCGTTGTCAACGCTGTCCACATTGCTACTGCAGTCATCATTTACATCCTTATCAATTTTACGAGCTTCATTTGGATAAGTCCCATCAGCTTTTGATGGTGAAGTGTGTGATACAGAAGACAAATATGTAGCATTGGAAGATCGCACCTGATGTCCTTGTTGAAGAGGACATGAAAGTTCGCAATTCTTGTCTTTATATTCACATTCAAGTATTATACCCATTTGCTTGAATCTTAATGCAGGCCTTTTGTGCCGATCTACATTGGGGACTTTCACCACAATGCCCTTGTAAATTGCCCAAATAAAAAAAGCAGTACTATCTGGGATGAGATCACTCGAATCGTCAGCAAATTTGATAGGGCTATTTCCACAATCAACCATACTTTTCATTCTGCCAAATATGAGGATATTGTAGCCAGAACAAGATGGTTCCTGCAGAAGGATATGCTTGCTATATCAGATCATGGCGAAGTAAATAGCTTCGTTCTTTTTATTTGTTAAAAATCTTTTTTCAATATTTAATTTGAACAAAAAAATATAAAAACTTAATCAATACCCAGATTTTAGATGACGCAACAGCTGAACTATTTCAAGATCAACTATAATAGCAGGATCTTGCAAGAAGGCATCTTTGAGCTTTTCCTTCCCTTTTAGAAGAGAAGAAGGATGTTTACGAAAAAGATTGAACTAATTATTGCATAGCAAATCTTTTCTATGAAAAAAAAATCATCCAGTGGCAATTCAAGCCAAAAGAGAGTCTCAGGGAGAAAGAATCAAGATACTACTCATAAAAGAACTTAAGTTTATGCATTTGTCAAGAAATTGATATGATATAAGGTGAATTCAGGACAAAGTTGTCTGCAGACCTTGCATCTTAGAAGCCACCAACTTATAAGGTAATATATCTTGCTACAAGTTTAACTGATTGTTGAAACTTCTCAAATCAGTTTCTTTTCAAGGAAATCGTGAGATTTCCAAATGTTGATGCATGCAGTGATCCCCTTCTCAAGAATGTAAGACAGACAAGTATACTATATCTTCCAACAAGTCACGACAAGTTATGTTACATATGCTAACTACAAAAAAATGATATCAATCTCCATGCGTTATGTAGCTACCAAGTGCCTCACTGTGCAGGAATGAGATGCATCATATTTCAATGTTTGGTAGTTATGATTAGCATCCTAATATGGGATGGAGAAATATACTCCAATAAAAGGTAGCCTACAGGATTAGGAAGTTTCTTATGTCGAAGGGAAAAAAATGAAACCAAACAATAAGAAACGAGTGGATCGTGTTTTAATACAAGTCCTCATAATCATGTACATCAGTTAACATGTAGAAAAGGAAACTCATTCACCAACAGGTAAAGAACACTACAACAGCACAACCAGCAGAGTTTATCGACATTATCAGCCCCATCTTCAGTCTTGTTGTCCCATGATTTGCTGTTCAAATTTCAGAAGGTGAAAGCACGACTGACCATATCCTTCTGCTTCCAATTGAACCATAAATACATCATGAAACTCATGATCAAGCAACGTGTGCTCCATGAAAGCAGAGAAACTGTTCGTGTGATGTGCATTAAAGCGACATACACAGCCGTGTGGCTTGGATTAAAGTGAAAAGTGCAAAACTCCAAAAAAAGGCTGTATATCTAATGGAGGCAGCAAATGCTTCACGATTACCCTGTTAAATTACAACTATATGCCAATCCCCAATGGCATAACTTCGTTATATGAGCAGGGTTCAACAAAGGCTTTTTCCAGCAATAGGCTAGCAGCCACGCTGCATTATATATCGAATAACCCAGAAAAGCCAACCTTGAAACGTGTGTGAAGGAAATCATCGTCAATATAATTCCGGAACATGTGACAGAAGACGGAAGTACAGAAACCAAACCCATTCGTTGATCCAGATCTGGATCTCTTCCTAGGAAAAGTAGCATTATCGAACCTATTTATCAATATGAGCACGGAAGACCAAAATCAGCATCAAGAAACGCAAACGCGTACACATAAACGAAGGATCGGCTTTGAAACAACAACGACAAAAAAACCTAGCTACGAAATCATGAATTTCCAAGTTATGCACCATGCACACTCTCCCTAAATAGCCGAGTGTGAATGAGAAAAAGCACTAGAATGAACAGAAAAGGCCCAAGCTCATCTTGAACTGACATCCAAATGAAACAAGTACACTGAATCCAACAGTGCATCAAGAACCTAATCGCTTACAGTATAAACCGGCGGACATGACCTTACTTGTTAAATCCAATGTGCACCCTCGCGTCCGGATTTCCCCGCCTCGCTGTCAATTTCCGCGGGGCCTAGTCGACCCCACGCGGCCCCTAGCGGCCTTCGCCCGCCCGTTCTAGCTCGGGTTTTGCCTCAACCTAACATTTTTTAAGGCCAAATTGTGTCATAAAAAGGAAGTTTTTAAATTCCGTTAATAAAGAAAGTTTTTGAATTAAGGTTTATTTCTATATTGTAGAGGGGAGAATATTATTCTCTAAGGAATTTATTGGAAAACATGAAATGTTCAAACTCAAACTATGCATAAACGCCTCGAGCATATAAGTTTGGAGAAGTTGAGAAAATTATCCAACTTTGACTTACTACCTAGATTTGAGGAAAATACTTTCAATAAATGCGAAGCTTATATACAAAGAAAAATGACAATGAAAATTTTCTCAAATAGTCAACAAGGATAACAAACCTATTGAGGGTTATTCACACGAATTTATGTGGACCATTCAGAGTAAGGTCACATCGTGTAAAGGTTTATTTTATAACATTTATCGATGATTATTCGAGATATACTTATTTATATCTCTTGACACATAAATTTGAGGCACTTAAAGCTTTTAAAGAATATAAGCACCAAGTTGAAAATCAATTGGGCATTAAATCAAAGTCTTAAGATCAGATAGAGGTAGTGAATATACGTCTACAGAATTTCTAGAATTCTGTAAAGACTTTGGTATTGCAAAGTAAAATACGATGTCATGAACACCTCAAAAGAATGATATAGCTAAAAGATATAACAGGACTATACTGAATATGACAAGGTTAATATTAATTGATGTCTCTCTACCAATGATATTTTGAAGAGAAACAGTAAGTACAACGGTATACCTACTTAATAGAGTACCATGTAAGGTTGCATTCACTACACCATATGATATGTTGTTTGGAAGAAAACCCAACCTAGGATATCTCACGAGGTGGAGATCTATTGCACATGTAAAGATTCTTGGTCCGTCTAGAGATAAGATAGATAGTAGGTTCTTAAGAAGTATATTCATCGGATATCCTAAAGGTTCAAAGAGATATCAGTTTTATCATAAGTACCACAGACTGATAGAAAGCAGAGATGTTGAATTCTTAGAAGATAATAAGAATGACATCCTAGAAAATAATGATGAATATATTGATGATCCATTATACCTAGATCAATCTTCATCTAAACCCATAGAAGATATTCTTGAAACAACTAAAACTTTAAGTGGACATAAAAGGCCTAGGGTTACTCTGTCCTACTTAAAGGATTATCACACTTATCTTATATAAAAAGTGTCTAATTCGGTAGATTTAGATGAGTTGACTGATAACTTTACTTATCAATAAGCTACGAACTGATCGGAAGACTGAGGGAAAGCCATGGATGAGGAAATTGAATCTATTAAGAAAAATAAAGTCTATAAATTGGTTGATTTGCCAAAATGAAGGAAAGTTATAGGTTGTAAATGGGTTCTGAAAAAGAAATACAAAGTCGATGGTTCAATAGACAAGTTTAAAGTGAGGTTGGTTGCAAAAGGTTTTTCGCAAAAAGAGGGGATAGATTATGTTGAGACATATTCTCCACTTAAAAAATTTGCATCCATAAAGATAATCCTCAAAATATCTGAATATTGTGATTTGAAATTACATCAGCTAGAAGTAAAGAAATCTTTCTAAATGGAGATTTAAATAAAATCATATACATGCAGCAACCCGAAGGATTTATAGTTGAAGGCTGAGAAAATAAAGTATATAGGTTGAGTGGATCCCTATATAACCTTAAACAGTCACCTCAGCAATGGTATTTGACTTTTCAAAATGTCATTATAGAACTTGGTTTTGTAGCTAATAAATTTGATCACTGTGTATATGTTTAGAATAATGGGAGTCACTTTATCTTCTTATCACAGGATGATCCTAACAGTCATAAAGGCCGAAACTGTCGGACCGTTACCAAAGACACGGTAACAGTCCGAATATAGGGGTTGTGCATGAAGGACTCCAACTTCACCCAATAGAAAAAACAAATGCAAGATTAGCAGTTGAGGGATCATTATGCAGTCTGCCTAATTTTTCCTATGCTTTAAATCTGTTGCGTTCACGCCATACATGAGAAACTCATAAGGGTGACAGTGGGTCGGGTCGGGCACCGGGTACTCATCCCTGACCCAAACATTAATGGGACAGGTATGGGTTCGGTTTCACTTTTCACTGACAAAGTACAGGGTGGTATGGGACAACAAAAAAAGGTCTCTCTCTCCATATATATATATATATATATATATATATATATATATATATATATATATGTGTGTATATATATACATACACATATATATACATCTTTATGAATACATGAGTATATATATACATATATATGAATACATACATGGATATATACATACATAATATATATATATATATATACATCTTTCTGAATATATGAGTACATATACATATACATGAATATATACATACATATATTCATATACATATATATGTATATAGGATACGGTTCAGGGCAAAAATCAGGTTGGGTGCCGATTGGGAACCTTATCCCTGTACACAAACCCGAATCTGTTGGGTATTCCCCACCCTATTTGCTCGGGTGGGGGCTCATCAGGCTCCTCCGGGTCGGGTCAATATTGCCATCCCTACAAACCCAATTGGAAAGGATCAAGCAAAGGCAAGAACGCAACCTTGCATAGCAGTAGCACAGGTCTATCGGTTCTGAAGGAAATTTTGGCATGTGTACAACGTACCTGGGTTCCTTGCTTAAAGCTTGAGAGGCCTGCTAAAAACTAAAACAGCTTGAGCCTCCTGAACTTATTCAAGAATGGGGGTGGCGGCAGGGGCGGAGATGGGTAGTCAACACACTGCTTGCAGGTAGACATGATCGGTTTCAGGTATTGTTTTAGTTTTCCTAAAACCAAGAACAAGAATCAAACCGAGACCAGGCCTAAACCGGTTTTAGTTTGAGTCTTACACCTCTCAAAACTAAAAATAAATAAAAATTTTGAAATGTGAAAAATATGAGATTAACGATTTAGAACTACTGGTTCTTGTTCCATGGAAGGTGAAATCAAAACCGAACCAGGTGGCCTTGGGTCTAGTTTGACTGGTTCCTGTTCCAGTTTATTCTTGGCTCGGTTTGATTATGGTTGAATGGCCAAGCTCGTTCCAAGCCGGTCATGTCTACTTGTAAGCATGAAATTCGAGGACGTTGTGTGGCTACAATCCATCTTAAAGAGAAAGGTGACTTGGCTTTCTTGTTCGAGGAGTCGTGACATGTATAGGCTGGTTTCCTTTTCGACAGTGATGGATCTCAAGCTTTGTTTTCTTAAGTGGGGTAGATCACTTACAAAACTTTTTAAGGTGGGGATGTAAGTAGTGGGTGGCCACTATCGGCCTCATTACTAACGACAATCATGAAACGAGGGAAGAATCATCCTCTTCCGAGATTTCATGAATTGCATTTCCAAAATTTAAATGTTATTCAAACAGTTTTCTTTTTGAAAAGGTCCTAAGCATCTCCGGGATGAAAGATAATGGGTGTTAAAAAGGAAATCTCAAAGAAGAAAATTTCGAAAATGAAAAAAATAATGTATATATACTAAAGAAATATGCGGAAGACACTCAAAAAACCCTCTACTAAGCTCGTCCCTATCTCTCTCCTCTTCTCCCTCATCTCATTTTACAGGCACATTCCTCTTGTTGTAATATAAGACTCGGAACTGCAACACATTAGACAGACAAAGAAGAAACATTGAACATGAGAAAATAAAAAAATCGGCACCAACACTGTGACTCCATCAAAGTACAGTTGACCCAACAAACTATGATACCTCAGGCCGCTCTACCTCTCCTTAATGTAGATCCGCTTACTAAAAGTATGAAGACGCGATACAACAGCCGGTGAAGCACCCATAGTGTTAGCTCAACTGGCAGGACTCTCTACTCCTCCGGTGGAAAAAAAAGGCAAGCTTGCAGGATAAATGGAGGACTAGATGAGACTTGGCACATAGCTAAGACATGAAAAGGGAGGTTGATTTCTTTTAGCTTGGGGTAATTGGGTAGCCGAAGCAAGAAGCAATAGATCGATTTGGCGGGTTGCCTAATACCACAGGAGGGGCGGAGCGTTAGCTCATCTAGCAGGGCTCTCTCCCACCCATGTCACAGGTGGGTGGTGAGTTTGATTCGCCGGGTGTGCATGTGTGAGTGTGTTGTTAGGCTTCAACCTCTTATGTGGAAAAAATAAGAAGAGAAAGTTTCCTTTACTGTGAAGCGAACTTTGGCATATTGGCTGCCAAGGACCAACCACATGATGGTGATAGTGATGCATATAAGGAGCTTCTTAAATGGTGATTGATGATAAATCTTGGTGTCAAAGAGGATCCCTCATCTTTTTGATCGGATTGTTCATATTAAGAAAAAATACAAAAGTATGTACCTTTTCTTTTTGAATATGGATGGTTCAATCAAAGAGATATACGGTTCAAATTGTCCAAAAAAATCTTACACGAATAAGAGAAACAGACATAGTTAGACGAGTTCAACGAACGATTGATGAGAATAACAAGAACAAATTTGAAGCAAAAAATTGTCTTATCCTAAAGATGCTGCCCAGTCTGAGGCGACATTTGTATTTGCAACCACTTCAATTTACTTCTTGTAATCTCGCTCAAACAACTCGATTTCTCTAAGGACTCATAAACATAATATTCTTTTAAAATCTCTGAGAACTCATAAACTAACTTTTGTTGAATTAACTATTAACATGAACATCATCAAGCTATATGAAAACAAAGAATTCATATAACTGATACTATTTAATATGAAAAAAGGTTTAATTGTAGTTGTTGTTGTTGTCGTTTTTATCTTTGACGTTTTTATCGTTGTACTGGTTGGGTTTTGCCAAGGGTAACTCATCTACAAGACAAAGATTACTTATAGCCAAGACAGGGGCATATAGCTGGATCATACATAGTTTCTTTATATGTACGAGCCCTAGTTTTAAGCTCATAAGCATTAAGCAGCAGTCAAAATATTTGGTTTTGTGGGGGCCAAATCAAACCCAGGTTTCGGTGTCAGTTCAATCAAACACAATGGCACCTCCAACGGCATGCCCCCACAAATTGAGTCATGTCCATTATGACTGCATCACTGCAGCCAAAACACTTATCGACCACAAAAGGCAAGCCGGCCCCCGACTCTCTCTCTCTCCCTATATATATATATATATATATATAAAAGTCTGCTTCATCTATCACCAAAGCATATATATATATATATATATATATATATATATATATATATATATATATATATACAAAAGTCTGCTTCATCTATCACCAAAGCAAAATTTCTAACCTACTTTTGTATATCGATGGCGGACAGCAGCAGCAGCAGAAAAAGAAGCAATTCAGACTCCAATAGCAGAAAGACGAAGCAGGGACGGCGAACGATCGAACTAAAACCGATAACGAGGGAGGAAGCCCGCCAGGTATGTTTCCCAAAGCGACGGGGTGGGATCATCAAGAAAGCTGGGGAACTATGCATCTTATGCAGAGCCCATGTCCTCATCATCGTTTTCTCCCCCGCGGGGAAGGCCTTCTCTTTCGGCGATCCCTCTGTCGACGGCATCATTCAAAGGTTCGTGGATCCTGCGTCCTACGTGCCGTCCTTGCCGGATGGATGCCCTAAAGGAGATGCACCAGCAGCACGAGGACTTGACGGAGAGGCTCGACGAGGAGAAGAAGCGGCATGCCCAGCTGAGGAGGGAGGTGCAGAGCGCCAGTGTGGGCGAGCTGGCCCATTTGTGGGATGCGGACGTCAACGACCTGACGCCAGAGCAGGTGCTGCAGCTGATACAGTCGTTGCATGGGATGCGGGCAGTGCTGGGGAAGAGAGAAACCGATCTCATGAATGGCACCGCCGTCGCCATGCAACACGATCCCACCACCCTTTCTGTTGAACAACTCCTGCATATCATCAAAATTACTTCGAGCATCCGCCATTTTTCTTCTTGCAGGCTCGGCCTCCGGTGCCTCCAACAACTTGATTCCCTGCCATTTTGCCGGACCTTCGCCTAGCAACAACTGCAACAGCAACCTTCAGAGCGGTGGCTCCGCCGGACCATCCAATCAGCATGGGACTGAAGGTGCAGGTTATTATCTCAATCCCCACAACCCTAGTACTACCACTCATATTGCTCCTAGCTTTTATCATGGGGGTCCATCAGGGTCTGCTCCGGGCGCCAAATTCTCACTGTTCGATGATGATCAGGATTCATGAGAGAGAGATGGCGTCTACAGTCGATTAATCTACGGTCCAATCAGTTTTTCCATATGCTTAAAGTATGGTTTATATATTCATGCGTGTTTGAAGGCCCTAAAGAGGCATCAAATAAAGGACTCGCTAAGCACTTTTCTTGTTCTTTAACTGCTACTCTCATACGAATAAAATTAATATCCTACGACGAACTTATTGGCTGATTTGTGTACGCTAAGCTTTAAACAACAACAACAACTAAGCTTTTTTTTATGGAGCCAATTATATGAATAAGTGTTTTCCAATATCAGATGGAATCCATCACACAGATTCTTGTTTCGTTAGAACTTGGTCATGTATCATGCTAACGATTAAGTCAACATAACGTTGATCATGTCCCATATTACATCTCACGCTTAGTAAAAGCTACAGACAGGCGTGATGAAGACGATGCACGAGATCGCTTTGCCTTTTTATCCGAACCTATGGATTGGCTTTAAGTAAAGGCCAAATAGTTAACGAAGTTAGAGTGCAAAAGTGGGTGTATTTGTTGATCCTCTCTCAAACCAAGCTTCCAACTAATAGCAAAGTCCAATTTTGCCACCATTTGAATAATATCTTTGTTCACAGCTACCTGCTTAAATCGTTTCGTTTGATTCATTTTCACAATAATAACAACACTAATATGATACATTTAACTATTCATACATTTTGTTTTTCCTTATCAAGCTAATGGTAGAGACCTCTATGCAGTGTGCATGCCCGGGTGGAACTCTTGACCTTTAACTTAAACGTTCTTATAAGTAATTCTCCTAGCCATAGAGCCGTGGCTCTTTTCATCTTTTTGGTTGTATCGGGAGGCCGAAGCTTAAAACCAATGACAGATCTACATTGCGGTGAGGTGAGGTGGGGCACCATTCAAAAAACCAAAGAATAAGATATAAGGGACAATTGAATCCATGACCACTATACATAATTTACCCATCTTCTTCAAAATTCTAGATCCACCATTGCCTAAAACATACACACACAGGCACACATTCATGCCTTGAAAATCGAACTTGCCACCTGCATGGTGGAGTCAAAGAGCCTTTGCCAGATGAGCTAATGCTTTGGGTGGTTGTGGCTTGTCGTGCTCTACGAGTCACACTTGCTTTGAAAAATGTTATGTTTGGCAACAATTCGTAAAATCGAAAAGCTATCCTCTAAGAACTTGCATTATATATATACATATATATAGGAAACCTAGTATATACTAAAACAATTAGGTGCTAGCAAAATTAAATAAATCTCAATCATCCATTTTTTGACGATGAACAGTTAAAATTTGAAATTTAAAAAATAAAAGTGTTCTTATGAATAAAGTGTATATACAAAAAGTAAACAAACTTATGATGCTACATCTCGATTTTACGTTTCAATTATGTAGACCCTCCACCAATTATATCTACAAATTAGATTGATTGCTTGTAAAACTATTATTTTTATGGTTATGCTAGAACTTAAGTGTTAATGCTCAGAACTTTTATCTCCAATTTCATAATGTCGAATCTCTTAAAATAGAATAGAATATAACTCAGTCACAGCAACTATGTTCTAAGAGGAACCCATAGCCTTAATCCCCCTTCTTTTTCTCTCTCAATATATATAAAGTGATTCTATGTTGAGGACCTTCGGCTCTCTCTCTCTCTCTCTCTCTCTCTCTCTCTCTCTCTCTCTCTCTCTCTCTCTCTCTCTCTCTTCCATATATATATATATATATATATATATATATATATATATATATACTAATTTTTACTTTTTAAGAGCATAAATAATATTTTAAAAATTATAAAGGTATTTAAATTAAAAAATTTAAAAACAATTTTATTGAACTTATGCTGAGTTAACTCTTAGCAATACACATGTTAAAGGTCTATCAAAACAAAGAATTCATGTAACCAAATAATTTTATTATACTCATGTCTCATAAAACAAAAAACAAAGGCTGATACGTAAGGTTTTACACATGCATTTCAGGTTTTGTTATATATATATACCATCAAAAGGTGGACTGTTTTTTTTTTAAAAGTTGATGATCTAAAGAATGGCATCCAAACCAATTTCAACTAAAGATCATAAGTAAATCAGAATAATGATATAAAGGACTCAAACTAATCGCTGAGATAGATTTAAGCGGAGTACTTTGCATCACCCCCTTCTCAATCTTTTATATATATAAAGAAAAGAATGAATCGGAAACGGACGAAACCCGAAGAGATGGAGTGTGGGGCACGGCTCACCCTCACTTTGCTTGTGACTGAAGGTGGGAAGCAGCCCTAAAGCAACGTCCCTGTTTGGAAGATCCCGCTTCCCTCGATCTCGACTGTAAAAACAAACACTGTGGACGTGTCACATGAGTCTCCTGTGCCCCCACCAGCACAGGTAACAAAACGAAGGAACCAGTCACGCTCTCTTGCTTGTCTTCTTCCTTTCTCTTTCAGCAGAGTTTAGAGAGAGAGAGCTTAACCCCCAATAATTGTCTATCTGTGAATATCTTGCACATTTGTTTGTCGCTCCGTTGAAGAAGAGCAAGCAAGGAGGAGGTTTTTGAGGGCCTTTTTTTCGTCCATGGAAGCTGCCGCTGGCTACTGCTGGTCGCCCAAGATCCGTGTGCGAGGCGCCACAAGAAGGAATCCACCCTCTCTCGTTCCAGGACTGACTTTTCGTGCCTTCGTCTCTCTCAAGATTCTTGGTGTTCCTTTATCAGCGCCGAGGCGCTTCTGCATAGCGCCTCTTTTCTCGTCCTCCTCACCGCTTGTTTCCCCTCTTCCTTCTCCTGAGTCCTCTCACGATGGCAAAGAGGTAATCCTTTCTTTGGTTCTTGGCCATTAAAAGCAGGAAAAGCGATGTTACGTTCTCTTTGAGGGTACCATTACGATTATGGTTTTTTTTTTGCTTTCTTGTTTCCTTTTCTTTTC
Source organism: Brasenia schreberi (assembly GCA_036023115.1). Classification (NCBI taxonomy): domain Eukaryota; kingdom Viridiplantae; phylum Streptophyta; class Magnoliopsida; order Nymphaeales; family Cabombaceae; genus Brasenia; species Brasenia schreberi. The sequence goes on along the minus strand of JAYKKT010000073.1, from coordinate 19,692,093 downwards.
CAAAACCATTTTTGGATCAGTGGGTTTGAATGTTTATCCACGCAAACGGTGATTTGGGCAAATAGCTTAGGAACTTAAAGTTAAAAGGAATCCTGTCTTGTCAAAAAATCATAATCATCATCTCTCTCTCCACATCTATTGAGAACCGCAAATTTTAAATCAAAAGTATTAGCGAGCGAGTCTGACCGCAGATTTAGCGAATGATTAGAGAGATCCATACCCAAAAAGCTTATTATCCAGCTAACAACAGATACGGTTTAAGCTTCGGTTAGTGCCTGTGTAAAATCTTTGGACTTGCTCAAATTCCCATCGCAGCTTCCAACCGATCCAATAACTAATTGTGGAATAGTGGGAATCATCAACTGCGTGGTTCTCGTGCCTTTGGAACAGATTTAATTGGCAGTTTCTGCTTTCTCCTCTACTGATTCATTTAACTTTGTGCTTTCTTGACCTACCGTATTCTTATGGCTATCTCTCACGTCTTTCTTCTTCTTTTTGGTTCACTCTTGTTCTGCCCCACAGTTTGTTCCTGTCTCTTCTGCCATTCCTGAAATAAGTAAGGATCTCTTTTCAACTTGAAGTTTTTTTTTCCCTGACGTTTATTCCTTAACCATTAACTGACGAAGATTTTCTATCTGTTTCTGAGTCAACAGGTGAACCCACTATCCGTGTAAGATTTATTTTAAAAAGGGAGTGCTCATTCGGCGAGAAATTCTTTCTAGTTGGTGAAGATCCGGCACTCGGTTCATGGGAACCGTCGATGGCCATACCCATGAACTGGTCTGAGGGTCATACGTGGTCCATAGAACAGGTGATGAGAAAGTGCACCCTGGATTATGTGCAGCGAGTTGTTTTTTTCTCTTCGGAAACTTACGGGTATATGATGAAACAGGATATTCCAATTGGAAGCAAAGTTCAGTTCAAGTTCATAATGAAGAATGCCTCTGGAGAAGTTAAATGGCAGCCTGGACCGGACAGGGTTTTGAATTTGTGGGAAACTGATAAGACGATACTAGTAGAGGAAGATTGGGAGGCTGCTGAGGTTCAAAAGGTAACGAAGGAGCTACCTGAGGAACCATTTATGCAGAGTCCTGTGGCGGTAGCGGAAGAGGTTAAGCCGGACGAATTGGCTGAGAACTACGATGCCATGATGGGTCACTTCATTGAGAATTCTGAAGATCCTGTTTTAGTTCCAAGCCTCTCTTCCATGTCCATAATTGGTGCTGCGGAGCAAACTTCTGAAGAAAAGCAGGATGAAACAGCAAGTGTAGTTGAAACGGGATCAACCGTTGGGGAGCATTTGACGCCCATTTTCCTTGCTGATGATGAGGCTGTTGATATTGACATCCCTCAGGTAATTCCTCATCTTTCCATTGCCTTGGCAGGATATTAGCTTTTGTGGTTTATTCACTCGTAGTTCTTTTTCGTTTGTGAGCATGTTTTTGTAATGTTTTGAATGAATCAGTCATCTTTTGAACACAATGATGGCAATTTCAATAAATACAAACATCTAGTTTTCTGTTTCCTGCAAACGTGACTTCATTTTCTTGACGGAGCAGATGCTGTGACTTCCTCTGCTGGTCTTTACAAGCCTTCCCATGTAAAGCACGACGCAGTCATCTACAGAAAAACAGAGTGAAAGGCCAACACTGATGAATGAGGTAGACGTCCAGGAGAGCCAACCAGCGGCCCTTAGCTTAAGAAATAACACATAACGGGGTATGCGAAGCCTGAACTGCAGTAGTTCAAAAGTTTTCTTAGTTTCGTTTTTGAGAACAGATTTGCACGATTTCATTTTAGCAGCAGAGAGTCTCCCCATGTTACTTTTCATGATGTTTAAAGACAAATTACTCGGTATACCGTAGTGTTCAACTCTTTTAAAGTGATATTGCGCGAGCGAAAGGTATGTAATATGAGGAAGCAATATTATCTCATTCTGATTGTGCTTTGTCAATTCTTGTGAGGTGCAGAGATCCTTGTGAGTGGAAGCCTTGGGCTCTATCCTCGGCATGGGCATAAAACTACGCATTAGCTCAACGTAATACATTTTTAAGTATAATCGACCACATTATTGAATTTGTGTTTAACATGAAAGTGACTTGACTTGAAAAGCTTACCGTGTGACACACAACCACACAAGATGTGCCTCTTCATGTTGTTGTTGAGTGTTGATGGCAGAAATCATACAAGGTTGCTGCATGGGAGTTAGGGTGAAGAGGCACATCTTGTCGAATTACATAAATTATCGTGGTTTTTCTTCTTTTCTGGCTTTATGTTTTATTGAACTGATTGTGTGGTTGTCTGTGCGTTTCCGCATGAATCAAGTGTTTTGCGCAACAATATGCTTTGTAGAGGTGAAGCAGAACTTCTATGGACACTCCGTTGTGTTTCGACAATGTGTTAACGTAATTGTATTTTTCGCCTATTCTTTCCGCTCAGTGACGGGCCAGGAATTTTTTTTGGGTTGAGGCACACTTGTATTTCAGGTGAGACCCACGTGTATTTTATGTTCTGACCGGTGGGCTCAAGCTACATGTTCTTCCCTGGATTTCAGGTGGGACGCATGCTTCACCTCGCCCTAAAGTGGGTCCGCCACTGCTTTCGCTTATGCGTTACTCAGTGTTTGCTGTTAATTATGGCAGAATCACCGAGTCCAAACTGTTGAATTCAGTTCTGGTGCCAAGCAATAATTTGATCATGGAAGGGTGCAAGGGATGCTAGAACTGAAAAAACTGGAATTGGCGAAAAACAACAATATCGAATGTTATCATTTCCCTTAAAACATTGAGGTATTTATCACCCATCACATTCCTAACGTTGGCAGATGGGACAACTGAATCACTGCCAAACACCGGTTTCGCCATCAGATTATATGTATAATCCCAAATTGACTGTATACTGAATTTGGTTACATTCTTAATTTTGGTAGACATACCGAACCGAATATTGAAATCTTGAAGAAAAAACTAAACTTTAATTCTTTGTCCATAAAGCCAACGACAACCGGGTGCCAATTTTGATTCCCTATTGGACAAATATAATGACGAATGATGGACATCCCGAAATTTTAAGACTTGGCATTCGGTAACTAGTAAAATTTAGCAGCTAGAGAGGCATCATCAACGAGGGAATATACAGTGGCAACCTAAGGAATTCGTTGTCTTTAGTTGGTGCTACCAAGTAGATCGAAGGAAGCTACCATTAAATGAAAACCACAAGGGACCAAAACAAAGTCACCATTATAATATATATACATCCAACATACGATATGGTGCCAGAAGCTACACATGAACCAGAAGCAGGTTATCGAGTTTTGAAAAGGAAGAAATGGCCTCCAGTGCGACAATGATCAATAATAAGACAGCTTTCAAGCGGCGAACTATTGAAGGAGAAACAGCTCGTATCCCCCGATAAAATAGTACTTACCCGATTCCTTAAATTGTTTCAGAATTGCAGGTAATAGAACTGAAAATGCACATGATTGAATCGATAACGATTGTCAGCTCTTTTGAATAGACAAATGTTGACAAATCGACTCAATAATGAGTTATGAGGGCACTGAAAAGTTACAAGTTGAGCGCATTAAAATTTCGTCACTAAGATACCCCATTTGCACTTTGAATTTGTTGAGATGAAAGTGGATATTCCATGATAACTATTCTGAGTAGCAACGATGATTAATAGAGGGGTGCAGCCAGCGACTCTCATACAGAAACAAGTTCAACAATGCTCACCAACAATGCAGGTATCCCGCCTCCAACGAAAACAAACTTCCTTTCTGCCAAAACATTACACGAGCAGCAATAGCATTAGACATGGTTTTCTCGGATTTCTGGGTTGTGAAGCCAAGTATCACTGCCATTGCTGCTGCTTCTATATGTACTTCTGGGATGACCTGCTGGGGATGACCAATCCCCTCTCTCACTGCCCATGTCGTCCTTCTCACTCAAATCCAAGCAAAAGTTGGTGTTGCTTACACTCTGTTCCGAACTGGCATTGCTGCTCGTGGCAAGGGGTGAGTCTGAAATACTGACCGGCCGGCTTCTCGTAGGTAGGGATTTGATGCTCTGCAGTGAGGAAGCAGGCACGCTGGTCATAATAGGCTTCAAGCTCTTGGGGATGCTTCGGCGTATGTCCTGTGAAACAAGAATTATTCAAATCAAGGAACAAGGTTGAAAGAAAATGAGAATAAGTAAACAAGTTCACAGCCTGCGCAGCTTAACTGCTTTAGTGAAACCTGTGAGAAGTTGCAACAGATTCACGGACTAGCCAAGTACGCAGTTCTTGTTCTTCCACATTACCCATGTAATGAAATGCCAAAAGCATTATAGAGTCAATAGTAAGAGAATCTCTCATCTTTGACCACTCATGTGCCATCTGCAGCACCAATGGCATGACAACCATACCACGAACCGGCACAAGAGCAGACCAGAACAAAGTATGTACCTCCCCTTATTGCTTATCAAGCAAAATTGCACAACTCGTACATATAAGAAGATGTGGAAACGATTGACCAATTGCATAAGAATACAAAAATAAGAAAAGCTTGCAACCGCACAATAAAAGAAACCAAAGCTTCGTGCAACTTAAATGGGACAAATCACAAATTACAAGACTAGAAAACAAATCGTGGGTTTATTCCAACTAGAAAACTGGGCACGCTCAACAAATTATCCTACTCTACAACTAATAGACTGAAAAATTGCACCATTAACCAACATGGTTATAAAAACATCTGCACCTAGAGAGAGAGAGAGAGAATTAAGAAAAAGCGGAGGAACTTACCATGTGCCTTAAGGCCATGTCCAATGACTTTTTTGAAAGTGTCCTGCCAAAGCCTCTGCTGTCTGGAGAAGGCTTTCTCAAGGGATTATTGTGGGAAGATAGTAGATCATCTTGCCTTGGAGGTGCCAACCTCCGCATGTTTATCACCCTCTCAACCATCTTGTTTCCCATCACAACTGGACTATCAGTGTCACCAGACTCACTACCATTGGAGTGTAATTTACTTGATGAAGGCTCTAAGGTACTATGATTTCCAGTGATAGGAGCCTTCCCTCTTAAGCCCATAGGAGAACATGACTGTCTTCTTGGCCTACCGTTTGAATTAGATTCAGACACTCCAGATCTGACAGAACTCGGTGCTGCAGGTCTTCCTCTAGAAGCTGAAACTGGCCTTTCAGGCACTGATGTCCTTAAATTTGGAGGAGCATCTAGTGAAAAACCGGGCATTTTTGAAGGCTCCCAGGGTCTCGATCTTACTGTAGGAGAAGTACCACGTGAAGGCACAGGATTCTTCAATGTTTCAGGTGCAGGATTTGTGGATGTTGCAGGCACGGAAATTTTCGATGTTGAAGATCTCGACTTTGTAACCGAGCTTGATCGAGCAGGTATACCTGGATTGTTCAAGACAGTTGATGGAATGGATGATCTTGTTGGGGTGGACGGCCTTGAGGAAGTCTTAGAGGGAAGCATAGGCCTGGCAGTAGGCGTTGATGATCTAGCAGATGTGTAAGGTTTTGCAGAAGCGGCCATTGGTTTTGTAGAATTCAAGGTTGGCCTTGATGTAGGAGTGGAAGCCCTGGTAGGCTTAGTAGCTGCTGGTAAAATAGACCTGCCAGTTGGCGTTGATGACCTCGATGCTGTTGAACTTGTGCTTGCTGATGATGAAGGCCTGCGTAGACCACCACTTGATGTGTTCAAGGATGGGGATGAGATTGGTTGCCTTGATATTGGGTTGCTTCGTGGAGCTGAGTTAGTCTGAGGGATGGATAACTGCACCCACAAGAAAAACATCAGCTGGCTGTGTTGACAAAAGCACAAAATCTTCACAATGTAGACCAATATATGTGAGATGTAACAGGCAAATGTAAGGAATATTTTTCAACAAGTCACCTATTTAGCTAAAAACGTGTAGGTTGGAACACCATAAATTCATCACTCACAGACTTGATCTCTAATTCTGTTTTCACACTTTTATACATAAAGCCTGATCCCTATTTGTTGTTTATACAGAATAAACAGAAGTGCATTCAAACAGGCCGTGAATGAAATTGCTTCAAAGGCAATGTCCTTTTAACTAGAGGTAATCACAACTTCGCAAGTTATGCCTTAACATGCACCAACGTTAGGAATGCATATATTTCCCTTCTCCACAAACTCAAGGTATACGAAAATCAAAAGCATGTCACATCCACAAGCTTCTTTCTAAAATGGTAACAAAGAAGTTGACATCTAGTAAGAATTTCAATAACTTAGTTATTGTGCTTACTGGTGTGCATGAAAAGTGAGACTGCGTATATAAACCACAACTCATATCTATGGAAACCAGGTTGCCTACATAAACATCTAAGCACGGAAACACCAACAACGGAAGCTATCAACAACTTTATCACTCTATTAATAATAGTCACACAATCACAAACAGGCAGTAAATTAGGCTTCATTGACGCATTATCTTTGTGTGCGCATACAGTGGGTACAACCACTTCTATACAACAACAAGAACTAAGCCTTTTCCCATACTAGATGGGGTTGGCTACATGGAATCTTTGTTTCCACTGAGCCCTCTCATGCAATTTTGTAAAAATTGTATCATATCGTACGATATGATTTTATCGTATATCGTACGAGAATAATGTATGCGTAATAAGCGATTTATCATGTTGTATCATAAGATACGAGACTATATAGTGTCGTATAGTACGATACAACCTGTATCGTATGAGTTCATAGCGTTAGTAAGCGATTTATCGTGTTGTATCATTCGATACGGGACTCTATCATGCAATATCGTACGATAAAACTTGTATCGTATGAGTCCATAACATTGTGGATGATTGTTGTAAATGTAATCGTAATTTTGTAACATTATGGCCCGAATGATTGTAACTTTGTTGTTGATTAGATGATTGTTCATTATGAGATGTTATTTAACTTTGTTATGCTCAATTTGAGAGTGTTCTCTTCTCCCAATCTCTCTGAATATTCTTATAGAGTCATAGTCATTTATTATGAATTATTTATTTCAAATCAAGCTTTTGGATTCAATTTTGTTTAATGTTGATTGTGTTATATATGTTTTGTTAATTAATTTCAATTCTTGCATTTTTTTATCAAGAAATTAAAAATAGCACCACATCATACCGTATCATACGATACAATGCGGTTATCACGTATCCGTGCCCATTGCGATGTTAGAGATTATTTGGTCAAGTAGATATCGTTATGAGTCTTAGATTAGGTTATGTCCATTTAGTAGTACTTAATCATTATTAAGGGTAGTTTAGTCATTCAAGTTAGATAGCTTATAAATAGCTAGATTAGGGTTAAACCTAAAAGGAAAGAGAAAGAGGCTGGACGGCAGCCTATGTGGGCGTCTCTTTGTATTTTGGGACAGATTGGAGGAATGTCTCCAATCTGTGAATACCTGTAAGTCTTCTTCTTCCTATTAATAATATTGTTTTCATCATGGTATTAGAGCCTATAAGGCCTGTAAATCTGCGTATTTTTCTTTAAAAGAATCGAATTTGTTTGTGAAAAAGTGATCATCAAATCTGGGAAGAAACCATATTGAAACAGTATCTTAAAAGGTGTGTTTACTGCAAGAACTAAGGAGCAGACCACTACAGTTTCTTCAATTTTTTGGTTGCCGACTTCTTATTGGGACAACGAAGTTGCAAAGGCAAGCAGCAGATTGATTTGGTGTCAGAAGTGGGATTTATAAGGCAGTAGTCGACGCCTTATTGGAAAACGAACTGGCAGGGCAAACAGTAGATTGATTGAAGGCATTCTCCTTCTCCTTATCCAACGAAGTGAATAACAAGACTAAAACAAAGATAAGGTAAGCCGATTCACGAGAAACAAAGGCAGACTAGGCAGACTAATTCTGCCATTACCTATTGATGCACTTGGAAGGTTGCATTCTATAAAAGTTGTCTATATGAAGGTCAATTCTTTACTTTGCAGTTTAAATCATATTATACTCGTGTAAAAGGCCGATTCTTTGTATTGCTGTTCAAATTAGATTATATTTGTTTAAGTAAAATTGATTACTACGGGTACTTTTATTCGAAATTGCATATATGTGGCAAGTAAAGGCAAGGGGGTTGAAAAATCCTTTCGTAATATCTCCACATGCCATGAATGAAAAAGCAAAGAATTTTCATATTACAACAACGAAGCTAGACGGCAGAAACTACCTGGAGTGGTCTAGGTTCGTGGAATGGCTCTTATAGCTAGGGGGAGATGGGCTCACTTAATGGGTCAAATACTAAGCCCAGATATACATGATACTCAATATCCTGTTTCGAGAAGGGAAGATGCACTAATATCATCTTGGTTACTTCAATCTATGATCCCATCAATTGCAAAAACTTTTATGTTTCTTGAATCTGCTCATGAAATTTGGTGTGCAGTCTCCAAATCTTACTCCAGAAAAAAGAATGTGGCAAAAGAGTACGAGATTTTGAAATAGATCAGAAAATGTAAAAAAGGAACTTGTTCTATAAGTGAGTATTATGCAGATCTTCGAGGACTCTGGGATGAACTCCTTTATTATACTAATATAAAGTGTTCTGCTTGGTACACTGAAAGAAATGTTGAAATAGAAAAGAAGAAAGTATTTGACTTATTGTGGGGTGTAAATCCAGAATTTGAGTCAATAAAACTCAATATATTGGACAAAGAAGAACTTCCTTCACTGGGCACACTGTCCTCTCTATTAATCAGGGAAGAAGATAATAGAAATCTTGTGAATGATAACATTCCTATTACAGACCAACATGCACTTCAAGTAAGGGGAGAAAATTCACATTATCGTGAAAGAGGTGGACAACAGTCGTGGACGTGAGAAAGAAAAACTTTATGTTCACATTGTGAAAAATAAGGCATTCTAGAGAAAACTGTTGGGAATTACATGGCATACCTGATTATTATAGAAATCGCAACCACTCTGTTCATACTGCAGAAAATACAACTCCCAGTATAGATGAAATTCAAGAGATTATTAAAAGGATAGAGGGCCTAGAAAATCAATTATCCGAACAATCTCCACCATCTTCTCAAGCTACAGTAGCACATGGGACTCATACTGTGAAGAGTAACAACTTCTCTCATTCTAATTCAAAAACTTGGATAATTGATTTAGGTGCTACAGATCACATGATAGGAGAGTTATCATATTTTTAAGAATTCAGATCTCTTCAAAAACAGGAGCCGATTAAGTTAGCAGATGGTTCTTACTCTTATATGATTGGAAAGGGAAGTATACCCACATGTTTTTCAGACTTAAAATCAGTATATCATGTCCCCAGTTTTCCTATAAATCTACTTTCTGTCAGTTCATTAACTCATACTATGAACTGTAGTGTAACCTTCATTCCTACGGGATGTGTGTTTCAGGATCTGAAGACGGAAAAAATCTTTAGTCATGATAAACTACAAAGGAAGATCACTCTCGGCTTACAACTTCTTATAGTGCTTCAGCCGCAACTATTCAGGATGTAGAAATTCGTCTTTGGCATTATCATCTTCGTCATTTACTAGTGTCGAAACTTCAATACGTTCTACCTCATCTTAGAGTCAAGTCCAATAAACCTCAGTTTAAATGTGAAGTATGTCAACTTGGGAAACACCAAAGAGCCACTTATCCTTTAGGTGACTCTAGACGATCGCAACCTTTTGAGCTCCTTCATTCTGATATATCCTTCATTCTGATATATGGGGTCCCAGTCCAGTTACGTCATTGTGTGGTTAGAAATATTTTGTCTCATTTATTGACGATTGTACATGTCTTACAATCATTTATTTAATAAAATCAAAATCTGAAGTTTCTTCTATCTTTCCCATTGTGCATACATTTATTCTTACTCAATTCAATGCTTCCGTGAAAATTTTTCGTTGAGATAATGGGGGAGAATACATTGGCAAACAGTTAAAAGAATATCTACATACACATGGTATTATTCATCAGACTTCCTGCTCTTATACACCTCAGCAAAATGGCATTGTTGAAAGAAAAAATCGCCATATTCTGTAAGTAGCTAGAACACTATTATTCCAAAATAATGTCCCTAAATTCTATTGGAGAGAAGTTGTTCTTACTGTTGTTCACCTAATCAATAGAATGCCTAGTAGAGCACTCAAGGGTGAAAGTCCAATGAAGTGTCTTGATAAGGAATCGAAACCCTTTCATATAGTTCATCGTATCTTTGGTTGTACCTGTTTTGTACATATCCATCTACCTAGTCGTGATAAACTTGATGCTAGGTCTATAAAGTATATTTTTCTTGGCTATTCAAACTCTCAAAAATGCTATGATCCCCTTCTTAAAAAACTATATGTATCCATGGATGTCACCTTCTCTGAATCTACTCCCTATTATTCTTCTCAAGGGGAGTCAACTACATCTCAACATAATTTTCCTTCCACTAATTCCTAGTGAGGGGGAGTATAATGCACATGATTATAGAAAGAAGGCCAATGAACCAAAGGAGATAGAATCGAGGAAGATTGTTTACTCTCAAGAAGAACCAGTTTAATATCCAAAGAACCAGTTCAATATCTAATTACCAAAGATATTTCCCCTAACTCTGCAAGTGGAAGAAAACCTAGAGATTCCTATTGCCATTCGCAAAGGTAAATGCACTTGTGCACTGTATCCTATCTCTGATTGTGTCTCATATGCTAATACTTCCAAGAATTATCGACACTTTGTTATGAATGTTGAGAAACACAAGATTCCTACAAAATTTGAAGAAGCAAAAGGTGTCTTTTATAGAAAACTGCAATAGAGGAGAAACTGAATGCTCTTGTGAAAAATAACACCTAGACCATCACAAAACTACCTCCTGACAAGAATATTGTATAATGCAAGTGGGTATTCAATATGAAATATAAGGCAGACGAAACCATCGAAAGATATAAAGCAAGATTAGTATAGTCAGTCATATGGTATTGACTACACTGAACCATTCGCTCCTGTGGCTAAACTTACTTCCATACGAATACTTCTTAGTATGGCAGTGAACTTGAGATGGGATCTATGGCAGCTAGACGTGAAAAATGCTTTCTTACAAGGAGACTGAATAAAGAAGTATGCATGGAACTACCTCCAGGAATGAGTATAAAAACATGTGATAATAAAGTGTGCAAGCTAAATAAAGTTATTTATGGACTAAAACATTTGAGAAATTTAGTAAAGCAGTATGCAATCTGGGATACCGAAGAAGTCTCAATGATCATACACTTTTTTTCAAACAAGGTACAAAATTATCTATTTTTATTGTCTATGTTAATGACATCATTATTACAGGAGATGGCCTTGAATAAATATCCAAATTAAAAAGGAATCTTCATAGATTGTTTGACCTCAAAGATTTGGACCGACTCCACTATTTCCTGGGCATAGAGGCGTTGTATTCAACTCAAGGTCTCTTCCTAACTTTCAGAAAATATATCATAGATCTCCTCCAAGAAACAAACATGATAGATTATAAACCAAGTGACACTCCTATGGAAGTAAATCAGAAATTATTCATTGGAGATAGTGAAGAGTTCAGAGACATTCATAAATATCAGACTTTGGTAGGCAAGTTTATATACTTGACAATTACTCGTCCAGATATTACTTATGCGGTTGGCATTGTGAGCAGATATATGCATTCTCCTATCAATAATCATATGGATGCAGTGTATAGAATTCTTCGATATCTCAAATCAACATCTGGCATGGGTCTACTTTATACTAAATCCTCCAATCTGCACATTAAACTTTATTCTGATACAGATTAAGCAGGATCTCACGATGACCACAAATCAACTATAGTTTATGTTATATTACTTGGTGGAAATATTATATCGTGAAAAAGTAAAAAACAGACAGTTGTTGCTAGATTTACAGCTGAAGCAGAATACAGAGCGATATCTCAAGCCATGTGTGAGGGAAAATGAATATCTTCATTAATAAGTGAACTTTGAATTACTTCTATTCAGCCTATACCACTATATTGTAATTGTGGTGTAGCAATTCAGATAGTTTTCAATCATGTATATCATGAAAGAACCAAACATATAGAAATTGACTGTCACTTCATCACAGAGAAGATATCTAATCAAGAATTCAAGTTGGAGTATGTTCAATTAGTAAAATTGATGGATGATTTTTTGACTAAAGCAACTACCAGCAGACAACTCAAGGACACTTTATCCAAGTTGGGTGTTCTCAATATCTTTCACCCAATTTGAGGGAGAGTGTTAGAGATTATTTGGTCTAGTAGATATTGTTATGGGTCTTAGATTAGGTTATGTCCATTTAGTAGTACTTAATCATTCTTAAGGGTAGTTTAGTCATTCAAGTTAGATAGCTTATAAATAGCTAGATTAGAGTTAAACCTAAAAAGGAAGAGAAAGAGGCTCGACAGCAACCTAGGTGGGCGTCTCTTTGTATTTTGGGACAGATTGGAGGAATGCCTCCAATCTATCAATACCCGTAAGTCTTCTTCTTCCTATTAATAATATTGTTTTCATCATGCGATACGGGCACCGATACACTTTTTACAACATTGTTATCATGTGTCATATTGGTAGTTAACTAAACGTGAGCCAGATCATTCTTTTTTGTTTCTTTCCAACAATTTTGTGGTCTTCTTCTTCTTCCTCTTTTAACATTTTCACATTCCAGTTTTTAATACCTTCTTACTAAAGTTTCCTTTGGTTATCTTTCTATATGTTCAAACCATCTTAAACAATTTTCCCTCATTTATCCTCTATAGGTGTCACTCCCAATTTGTTTTTAATAACCTCATTATGTATTACATACACTTCTATAGCAAAACAAAGTGAAGAAATGAAGATATCAGGCTAGTCTGGAAAATCACTACTAGTGAAGAGCAGAATGAATGTGTCTATGGAAGGAAATCAAGATAGAGTTTCATAATTACCCACATAAGAGTTATGGTGATAGACATAATCAATATCTTCAATTGAATAAATAGGAGTTTATTGGAAATGAGTTCCACGTAATGAGCTAGGAGCCCACAGAATAGAGAACAATCAGAAGTTTTGGATCGCACCAAGCAAATTTGTGCAGAAAGGAAATACCATAAATATTATAAAGTACTGGTAAGATCAGCAATACCCTATGGTGCACACTTGAGTTGGACGTGTGAAAAGCGTAAGAAAGATCAGATTCCTAATGAGGCTATTCGAAAAAAAAGTTAGTCAAGCCCCATTAGACGACAAAGCATGCTTAAGGTGGTTTGGAGCCTTTGGATATTTGGAGAGACGAAGGAAGGAAATTTAGTCAGGAGGTGCAAGAAATTAGATATTGAGCACTTTAAAAAAAGGTTAAAAGAATCAATAGAACATGATTTTGCTTTTTGAAACTCAAAAAGACCCTACACAAATCTGATTTGTCGACCTGATTTTCCACTGCTAATGTAGGATTAGACATGACTAGTTTGGTTTCAACGAGGAACAAGCTGGAACCAAAACCAGTGAAACCGGACCTACAACCGGAGGTCAGTCAGTTCGGTTCTGATTCTATATTTCATGGAACCGGAATCAGCGGTTCAAAACTTCTGGTTCCAGTATTTTTTTTAAAAAATTCCTTTAAAATTTTAAAGTTTTTCAATCTTCTTGGTTCCAGACTGTTTAGAACTCAAACCGGAACCAACACTTTTGAAACAATAACCGAAACCAGCCCCTCCGATTCGGTTACGAGTTCCATACGAGTTCCATGTCTATGTAGGATGAGCTAAAAAAACAGGTAAAAGGCGAACTCATATTTAAAATTTGAAACTGTTGGACTTCGTCTTAAGGAATAGGATGAGATTTTACTTTGAAAAGGAAAAATCAAAGCTCCTTGTTTCCTTCTCCACCTGCCCCAAACCGATCAACAACTACTATTGTAGGTAGTTGGTGGTCACGATCGGCCCCAATACTAATGTCAATTATGAAATGCTGGGAGAAGAGTCTTTTTTTTAATTTCATGAGTTGCTTTTTGAAAAATATAAATATTATCGAAAAGTAATTTTTTTATTTTTGAAAAGATCTCAAGCATCTGAACATGAATGACTTTAAAAAAAAAAAACTGAAGAGAGAAAAACTTTGAAGATAAAAAAATCATGTATATATACAACAAAAATATATGAAAAAGAAATAGACACTATTAATTTCTTAGTGAATAAACTCGGAACTGTGATGGAAAGGAACAAGTGAAAGGGAGAAGGAAGGCAGTCACCTCCATCACACGCAGCCATCATATGCCGCCGGCTTCATCAACTACGTCTTTTTTTCCAAGCAATGCACGTAAAACCGCCAACAAGTGACAAAAAATTCAATCCCTTTGGCGGCGATCTCACTCAAACAAAGCACGTGAAAATGCAACCAACTGAGGGTTTAAAATAATCTTTTAGAAATAATAAAAAAGAACACAAAGAGCAATAGCTCTTCTCGGTAGTTGGTCAGGCTTACAAGTTGAAGGTCATGAGTTTGATACTCAGGGAATGCATCTGGCTTTGACCTCTCGATTGTAGAAAAAGGAATTAATTAAAAAAAAAGGCCCATGGATAATAACGGCCTTCCTCTCCATTATGTATGCTTCACGTTTGGCCCGTTAATTCATCTGAGCTGAGCCGAATGTGAGCGATATTTAAATTAGCTTAACACCAGCTGCCTCTTGAACTCAAACATTTGATTTTTACGTTTGACATAAAGTAGATCATTCGTTAGGTCTAACATGGCCATATAGGATATATGTACACAAAAATATATACATTTAACATGATAATAGGAGTCCAGCAAACCGAGAGTACATTGTTCTATGTTTGGATCATGTAGATCATCATCAACCAAAAAAAAATGAGCTCGTCAAATGTCTAATTGACTTGAACATGGAGCAATGTTCTATATATGGCAATCTCTACCCACTCCTCCGTGCCCCTACATGGCTGGCACCCCCTAGGGTTGGGAGTTAAGGTAAACCCTATGTGTGTGTGTGTCATGTGTATGTATTTTATGTAAAGATAAATGTATATACAGACACTTATAATCACTTTAAATTTAATAATATGGAATACTATAGAATGGATTTTATGTTTTATGTAAGACATATAATATAAACTAATTTTTCTTTCAAAAATTCTTTTATAGGTTGATCCCCAAGACCCACGGGTCGGGGTCTAATGGCAAGTTTCCGGTGCCCAAGAAGATCACAAACAACTGAACCAAGTTCTAGCTTGGGTCGGCATGCATGCTTCCTTACCCATAATAAGCTTTTTGTGAGCTTGTCCAGCCACATGTGCTGTATGAATATGAACACGAGCTGGCTCGTGTTGAAAATAAGCTGATCACAAGTTTACAGATCAAGCGAGGACCGAGTCGCAGTCATTTTTTAGCACTAACTGCTGTCAAAAGATGGCAATTAGTCAGCCCTTAAGCCAGTGTATATGTCCATAATGCTTCTGCTTAAATAAGACAAACGGAGCAGAATGGTGACTAAGGATCATGTGGCCAACACCAACACCTGTGGGATGAGATTGGTTATGGGTTTGCTGTTGGCGTGCACCAATGTGCAGGGACTATAAAATTTGCTGATAGTGTCAAGTAAGTTTTTCTCTCAGATTTAGTTATATGACAAAATTAAGTGAGACGGTTGTAGTTGCAAGTCTTAACACTACTATATTAAAAAGCTACCATGGTAATAAGTTCATAACATTGAAATAAATAGTTTCATTCAAAAATTTTGCAACAGAAATCCACACAGCGCTACCCTAAACAGTAGAACCAATAGCATTATAAATCGTGTGTTGATGTATACATACTCTAGATTTAAGTACTGTGGTTTTGACTTTAGGTGTTCCAATCTGACCAGTGACAGGTCCATGCAGTTCCTTTTCCATAGAAGAAAACATAGGTGTTCCAGGTGGTGTAAGAAGCCTGCCAAACAGAATACCCTTGATAATTCAATAGCAAAGTAACATGTAAAACCATTACAAAGTATGATAACATGAAGTTCAATGAATCAAACAGTTGAACGTGTATAAAGCCCTGTGTAAAATATCATGTGAAGGATGAGAAAAGAATCAGCACAATAGGCTCCATGATTCAGACATATCAAATAAGCAAACATAGTTTGGTATACCACACTGCACTATGTTGAGATTCTAAATCGGCAAATATGAGAGAACAAATACTTAGATCACAGAGATGAAGAGAAAGCAAATACAGGAAAAAGAGAAAGAAAAGGGGGATCTCCCTCTAAACATTTCTTATATTTTTCTAAGAATATTATCCTGCTCTACATACTTGCCTGATCTCGTAAGTTTAAGAACATCTTTAATATTCTTTTAATGTACCAGTACATAACAAGATTTGGATGTGCTTCTTAGTTGATTAGCCCTCCTAAGCTAATCTGAATAATTGTATCCAATTGAAGAACTTAAAGTAACTTTTTCATCTCACTTTGCTATCCCTGCTTGTCATAAGAACCTCGATTTCTTTGAATTGAATAACCTTGTTTTCCACTCTGTAGTCTTAGTTATCTTAAAATACTCCTGATAGTGTTCTCTATCAAGCTTTTCTTAACAAATTATCCTCGACTTCAGCCGTTGCTTTACCAACTTCTTTTGCTTTTTACTAACCTTTCCTTTTAGAACGCAACATACTCTTTATCCAAATTTTCTCTTGAACTGCTTCACTCCATCACCAATGCACCTGCTCTGTTATCAGCTAGCACCTCTTTGCCACTTTTCTAATATTTATTTTTATCGATTTTCATTTTTTACAAGCAATTCCTTTGTACTTTTTCTTAAACAGACCTCAGAAATATTTTAGATTTGACCATTTAGTTCAAGTGGTTCTATGTAATTTTTTCCACCCTCCTATTTCTCTTTTATGAGTTGGTGTGTATTGGTAGTTAAACCTTCTCCAACACATCCGATCATTCTTCCTCCAAGCAAAATAGTTAATCAAGTGCTTTAGATAAAGATTTTTATATGCTATTAACTGCTCATCACACCTTTTAAAAAGTATGTTGACTATAAAAAGGTTATCTTGTAAAGCAAAATTAGGAATTTATGGTCATCTTAATTCATACTTCTCACGAACAGTTATTTACTCTAAAGCCTCTCACCCGCATGTTTATTCAAATATCTTCCCATACAAAACATTTTGTCACCTTTTCTAGCTCCTCATTCTTTGAATCACATTTCAGGGATGTGTGTAAATGCAAATAATGTCAAGAACTTTTTCTCTTAAGACAAACTCGACCATCATAGTTCGATTTTTATAGTGTTTCACCTCTATTATAATCTCCCTCAACATACTCTCAACTCTATTCAAGCTTTCTGTTTATCGCAGCTAAGAGCTCATTTCTCAATTTCCCTTGTTTTGCTTTTAATGTCTCCTGCACTTTTATCTATGAATCTTTTGCTTGATCATAATATTTATCACTTCCATGACCTTTCTATTCATATCCAGATGTTCCAAGTACCAATCTGAACTTTATTTTCTATAACCAGCATCCCTACAAGCACATTATGTCATGCTCAAGATATGGAGACCCTTATACTATCTGGGCTGGAAGGGAGCTATTGTAGTGGTTTGGATTCCTCACATACATCAATCCCTGATTTTGGAACCCTTTCTAAAATCATCCGCGTACAACTCATAAAAGAAGGCACCTAATCTGGATACCCCAATTGTTTATGGATCAGAGACTATCTCTGCTACATAAAAGAATCATGAATGATATCACTGGCATACAATATCACAGTGGAACACCATACACAGCATCCGAGATCTCACACTCAAGGAAATGGTTGACAAAACAAATCAATATACCAATCATAATCGTTCTTCTCTCCGTCCATATTCAGGAAATCATCTCCAACTCTGCGTGCTGCTGTAGATGTTGCAATTGCAGAACCAAGCGTGCTTCCAGGGTTTGAACCTGCAAAAGTGAACAGTTTTACCATTTCCGATAATCACGCAATGAGAAGAGTCAGGTAGCAGGAACCAAAATTTTCAACAACAGTAGCAGCATTCACCTAATCCGCTAGTCTTTCCCAAAAAAAAGAAAAGAAACTTTGCAAAAGAAAAGCCCAACCATCTTGAAGGTAGAGATGGTAGAATCTAAGTGCCTCTTCAAATTTAAGAGAGAATAGTGCAATGGAAAAACTCTCCACTAGGACATATTCTCCAACTTTCAATTCGTGTAGCAAATAAAGAAAAAAAGGCATTAACAAGAACAGGTCGTGATCTTAATGTAACCGCACAAAAACATAAGTTTATTCTAGCACATTTCACGGACCAGATCTAGAGCGTGAAAACACGGAACCATCATCCAAATCGCAATACATACAGACCCCTAAAATCCTTAGCATATTCAGTCACATCAAAAGAAGAAACAAAAGGAGCTAAAGGACGCAAGATCTATCTTGCCTAAGGAAGGACCAAACTCGCCCCCATTTTGAAGAAACACGTTGTTTCTCTCCTTCTCCCTTTTTCTCATGTCGAGGAACAGAGCCAGCTCCTCTTCCTTCTCCTTCATTATATTTCCGAGCTCCGACCCAGGCCTTTGACGCAATGACGCCTGTATGCTCGAGTCTGGAGCCCTAAAGCTTCGATTCATGGTCGGAAATCGCTAGAAAACCTTATACTCCACGTCCATTGGTGAAAACGCTGCACTTGGGTAGAACTATTTCTCAAAATGCTACGAAGAATCGACATCCATTAGAGAAGAAGAGCAATGAAGAGTCAAGGAACGAGATCTAAAGCAAAAAATGGAACGAAGAGAAGGAGGTCACTCGCCGGACGAAATGCCTCGACAAGAGGAGAGAGGCTGCTGAAGGAAGCGACGAACGGGGGCGTTCCCCACTTCCGATCAGGAGGTATCTCCTTCGTTTCCTTGTTTAGCTTGGGTTCGTGCAGTACCCGCTCCAGATTACTACGTTTCGGAATTTAAAAGCAAACCCATTTACTATACCTTGACTGTGGGGTAGGTGGGGGCATCTGGGCCTAGGCCTGCTGGCCCTCTTTCCTATTTACCCAAATAGCTATTCTCCCTCTTGATGGGCCTTGGCTGAGCTCGGATGTGGCCAGCTGAGCCGGGTCTGGTGACTGGGTTCATGTCGCAATGTTATTCATATAACTAATCTGTTTTTTTATTTTGAGTCACTCTCCAAATTGGTCACTTATTGGAGGATAATGTTTTCTTCAACACTTGCTTTTGTTTCATAATACTTTGTAAAAATAAGAAATTAATTGCAAACCGAGTTACAGTGGTACGAAAGAACTCTAACGATGTGTATAGCTAGGTTTTTGAGGATGAAGGAGCGAGGTTGAGTGGCTGGGTTAACAAAACTGGCTGAAACCGTAATTGGACAGTTCTATTACAGTTCAACGTTTTCAAAAACTGCACCAAAACAGTACCTAAAACAGATAAAAGAACGGTGGTTGGAATCATTTGGAGCCTTATTATTAGTCATTATATATAATATATTATTTTTTTTAAATGTTAAATATTAATTTTTTATTTGTTGGTTTCGAGCGATTTCGGATTCAAACCGAAACCTCTTCAAAAAGGATGGTTTAAGGTTTTAGAAAAACCAGAACCGAACACATATAGGTGAGAGGTTATTGAGATTTATGACTCCTCTTCATGGCAGTGAAAATTTTCATGTCTTGAGTGGTGGATCCAAAAATTGGCATCGATAGGGGAACAACTGCATGAGGCCGGATAGGGAAACATGTACCTTAGGCGAGGCTGGTACATCAAACACGAATTTGTCTGCGGGGTGGAGGAACGAAGGGCACTTGAATTTGTCTCAGTTCGACCCATTTAAGCTTGAGTCGAACTCGTTTTACCTGATCACCTTGCAAAACAAGCCTCCTAAACCAACTCAAGCTCGACCAAAACCCGAATTCTTCTCCAGTTGAGGCAAAAATGAGTCCGAACAAATAAAAACAGACCCGGAGCTTGAGCTCAAACTCGATTTGGATCTTTTGAACATCGTTCCAAAAATCATAGCCGAGTTCAATCAGAAATTGTCATTTTGGATTGGAAATGCATCAAGTTGAGGAGATCCATTGCATCAAGAAAGCGATTAGCCACGGGTTGTTCGATGACCCTCAAACTTTAATATTCCACAAAGTGCTGAATTGGTGGGACTTGGCAAACAATTTTAGTTCACAACAATTGGATTGGACCTGATCTTAGGCTGATGTAGCAAGAAAATGGCATGAGTTTCAGGATTGAGATACATTTACATGAAAGGATCGATGCAATGGACAGTACTGGACATGGAGCTATATGTATATAGCCCTTAACCAATCATCAAAACGGCACAAATCTTCAACAATCTAAGAAGAGGTGAAGGTGTCGATGATGGTGGTGTGGAGGGGATCACTCAAATGTGTAGCCCAGTTGTTGAGGGGGCCCTTGCCGGTCGCGGCGGCCTGGACAGCGAAGCCCAGGAATGCAACCATGGCCAGCCGGGCGTGCTTGATCTCTGCTAGCTGAAGGGTCGCCTTCTTCTCCGGGTCCGATGCCAGACCCAATGGATCAAATGGTCCGCCCGGGTAGATTCGCTTCTCGGGGTCAAGTTCCGCATTCCTCTGGAACTCTATGAACCCGATCACTATCACCTCGAACCATATCAAGGTGCTAATGGAGAAGGGAAGTGGGAGACTCAGGTATGATGACCCCTCCACCAGCTCCACCTGAAACCAATATTCCAGTCACCACCAAGCAAGTAAGAAACACATTAGATTGAAGCCCAATAGAATTGCAGTGCAATGGGCCTTGAAGACCTTTAGTGGATGTTTGATTACAAGGCCTTGGTCCATGCAACTGCAAACTGTTGAACAGTTTTCGACATTGTTGCATCATACGATCTCACTTTTGCTCCTCTTACCAAAGATCGGGATGCGGGATTGGACGATCTCTTTGATTATGAGGCCCTTGGGAATGTCCCATAGTACCAGTTTTGCAGGCCTAATCTCGTAACACAACACTTTCTTATATTAGAACTAATAACTAATAATCAAGCAAACCCATATTCGTTGCCAAGCCAACTCTTAGCAAAACAACCTTCGTTTGAATTTGCTAGCGGTTCATTATCTTTTTACTAGAGGAACCAAACCAAACCGAGTTGAAAGAGAGATTTTCTTGAAAACCTTAATAGAATGCCCTTTATTTACTTAAATTTTTCATTTGTAATGAAGTCCAAACAAAAATGACACTTCAAATTACCTTAATACTACTACCTTGAGGGCATGGTTTTAGTTGAAAATTAGATCATGCTGAGCTCATATGGCTTAACGAACCAAATGTGAACGAGCAAGGAACAAAGCGAACCAAACCTTGTATGAGGGGGGCTTGGTTTATTTAGTAGGTGTAGGTGGGCTGACTCTGTTATAGCTTACATATGCAACGTGAGCTAAACAAATTCAATTGATTGGATGGGAATGAATATATATTAAATGGGAGCTGAAGTAACGGCGGTTACCTTTCCAGCGTCCTGCCAGGTGACGCCGGTGAGGGCCTCGACGGCAAGGGCGCCGAGGGTCGCGAGCATGGCCCAGCGGCCATGGATGAGCTCGCACTCCCGGAACCGCTGCAGCCCAAAGACCTCACTGTAGGGCTGGAAGGGAGTGGACTTCACGTCCGAGCTCTCAAACCTCGTGCCTATGACGTCGCCGGCGGGGTTCCGAGCCAAGTTCTGGTCCAACGAGTCCAGGTCGAACTGCAGGTACTCGGCTGGCTTGCCCAGACCGAAGGGGTCGAACCCATAGTCACCAATGAGCGTGCCGTCAAGCCACTCCGGCGCTTTCGCACCGGGGTACCACAGTGGCCGGTCTGATTGCACCGTCGCCGTCTTCTTCACCGTCTTCTTCTTCCTGCCACCGAATCCGAACCTCGCCTGGAACCTCCCACCGTTGCTGTACAGGGCATTGTTCTGCTGCAGGCAGCTACCGAACAAGGTAGACGTTGCTCCCGCGGTGGTAGCAGCCATGGTTGGTTCTTCCTGGTTCAAAGCTAGGATGACTAAAGTAAAAGGAGGAGGAGGAGGAGGAAGAAGAAGAGGTTGGTGACTCAGGGTCGAACTGATCTCACTGTACGTGTTGTAAACTTATGGGCCCGTCTATCCTTGGTTGGTGGATATTAGCCGTGAATGAAAGGTGCCATATCCATCTGACGGTAACCCTTCTCCCACTCCTTATCTTTGCCTTATCACTTCAACATATCCGTTGTCCATGACTAAGATACACACGCATGCAACCCCTCAGAATCGAACTCGTCACCTTCACCGTATTACCGAATTCGAAGCATCCTTTCACATCACACATAGGCCCGCACCACTTAGTGCACATGGCACACCACATTTCACGTCCAACCACACACACACAGTCCAAGACCTTTGTAAGACCTTTTCAAGTCTTTTTCGTGTAGCGAGTATGAGACGAAAGGTCTATCCTCGTGTGAGTGTTGGACATGGATATGTGTTATGGACCCCTTGAATGTTTTAAATGAGGCTCACGTCCCTTTGTAATTCCCGTTCTGCATTTGAGAGCAATAGCGAACTGCCTGTCTTCTCTGTCACATTCTCTTCTCCTTCTTCCTCTTATAGTGAGTGTGTGGGAGAGTCAGACGAACATCGAGTGCGTAAGAGAGAACGGCGTTACTGTTTGGCATTGTGTTGTTTGTAGAATCAAGCTGAACTAGAGTAGGTATCCTTGTTGTCACGTGCTTCGGATCAAAACCATTGCGCTGCGAAGTTTTTCGTGATTCAAAGCCAGTGATACATCGTGGAGTCAGAGAGCCCTGCCAGGTGAGCTGATATTCTGTCTCGCTATCTTTGCGGTAAAGTGGTATTTCTTTGCGTGTTTTGGGTTCTGAACTTGATCCTTACAGGTGATTGGGACGCGGTTGATATTAGATGCAGCGATCTTCAATTCTAGTTTCATAATTTTCTTCCTTCTTTCTTACAGTGAGATTTTATTCCTTTATTCAGCTGTAATACCATTGTTCTTGTTCTGGGGAGGTCACTTGAGAAATGGTTCTCCCTGTTTGATTTGTGAAGGCTGACTGCAAATGATTCTAGTGACAATTCCAGCTTATGGTTCTGTTTCCTCTAAATTATCTTCATACTGCTCTCTCTCTCCCTCTCTCTCAGTTCTGTGGTTCTCTTTTGGGGCAGTTGCATATTTCTTATTGATTGGACAAATCATAAATCTTTCTATTGAATCTCTCTGCTTTTCAGTACTACAGGCTGCAGTCCTAATTGCTCCTTTTCGCACGGTTGGGAGCTTTAGTGTGGTTCGGCCTTAATTTTTTTGTTCTGCAACTCTTTACATCCCTTAGACGTCTCCTTTCAGAATGGCGTTAGCTCATTTAAACATTTGCATGAATGAGCTTGAAAAATGGCTTTAGGCACGTGGATTTGGACCTTTAGTTTATTTGCTAACTGTCAGCTGTTCTTGAATTCTTCAGTTGCTGGGGCAGACCAGATCAATCCATGAATCAACCGGGACAGGGTAAAGCACAGGACTTGATCTATTTGTGTTTTTCTCTCATTCCAAGTGGACCTTGCTCAGACTAGTTACTCTACTAGGTTCCTATTATCCTAAAATATTAGAGTGGAGAACATGTTCATCAGTTCAGTTGAAAATGACCTGTGTTGAGCCCAAAGGGGCAATAGCGCACCAGCTAGTCTCTCTAACAGTGAAGCAGGAGATTGATACCAGGGTATGCATCTGGTAGCGTCTGCATCGTCTACCTAACCTGAACTTGCCTATCCAAAGAAAAAGGGGGCAACGATGACCTGGATTTAGTTCAAAACTTTAAATATGGTTAATCATCGAATCAGCAAAACTGCCTCAAGTAAACATTGGAGTATTTTCACCCGCTAATACTTTTTACTTTGCACACCTAATTATATAGCCTTTTGTGTACCAAACGATTTGGGATCCAAAATCAAAACCAAGCCTTCTCTTGCACGCAGTGCAGCCAGTCATATGGATTCTTAGTTGCTATTGTACTTGATCTTCTAGCATATTAGATTTTAACTCCAACAATCAGTAACAATCTGTCTCTGTGGATGTCCTTAAGGTGTTTCTTTTTCTCATTTATCCAGGGATTTCTTTTCCTTAGGATGAAAGGGGGAAAGCCAAAGGGAGCTACAAAGAAGGAAACATCACTGAAGCCTGTTGATGACAGGTTAGAAACAACAAAACGCCATCAAACCATAGTTGGCCACCGTGTGATAGTCCATCTATTCTTATTTTCATTACATATTTCCACCTTAATCTGTTTCAACTGCTTCTTATGAGAGTATCTTTCAATCTT
Source organism: Brasenia schreberi (assembly GCA_036023115.1). Classification (NCBI taxonomy): domain Eukaryota; kingdom Viridiplantae; phylum Streptophyta; class Magnoliopsida; order Nymphaeales; family Cabombaceae; genus Brasenia; species Brasenia schreberi. The sequence continues at coordinate 19,667,741 of JAYKKT010000073.1, read as the reverse complement.
TGGCTTGTTTCGATTCCACCAGAAAGCTTGGAAAGCGGAAGGATGTTACAAAAGCAAAGTCAAGTAAAAAACAGACAAAGAAAGAAAAGCCTGCAAAGAAAGATCCTAACAAGCCAAAAAGGCCCCCTAGTGCTTTCTTTGTATTTCTGTAAATCTCATCTTCTTATTTCTCCTTTACGTTCTTTGAGTCCATAGCACAGCTTAAGTTACTTTTTAGCTATTTGTTGTATTATCATATCAAATACCTCATCATCACACTGACTTCTGTCCTTGTTTCATTCTGTTACTTTCCACTTTCTCTCTTCAGTGAAGAATTTAGGAAGACATAAGCAACAACATCCTAACGTGAAGTCGGTATCAGTTGTAAGTGCTTATTTGTTGATTAATTCAGTTTCTGATCGATTTGAATATGGCAACTAAGAACTAGTATAGCCGACCTCAGTTAGTGTGGAAGAGACTTGGTTTTGGTTATGGTATCCATTGAATTCTCTGGTCTGACTAAGTTGGCTAAACAAAAGGTTGGCAAAGCTGGAGGTGAAAAGTGGAAGTCAATGTCTGAAGCCGCAAGTTTTTCCTCTTGTATCTTCTTTCGAAAGACATGCAATTTGCAATGTGATTGGACTCTTCATCGTGCTGCATTGGAAGCCGCCTTGCTTGTCTATGCTTGAAGATAAGAGCTTCTTCTCTATTTTGATGTTTGGTGCTTTGTTCATAAGGGCAATATCTATAGTTCTTGTTGATGGGTTTCTTTGGATTCTTCGGTTAAGGTGCATCACTCTGTTCACGATGACTTTAATCAATATGTATCTCTTACCATTTGTTTGTTAAGGCTTTCTAATATCTCTTCTTTTGTTTCTCACACACACGGAGGGATTTGATGTCATTGTTTGTATTTGGAAGGAGAAAGCTCTTTTCGAAGCCAAAGCTGCAAAGAGGAAAAGTGAATATGAGAAGCTTCTGGCAGCCTATAACAAGAAACAGGCACTTTCTTTATCCAGTCCCCTCAGCTTCTTTCATTTTACCCATACTCCAGCTGAGCTGATTGCATCACGTATTTGATTCCCTCACTCCTTCAGGGATCGAATTGTTCGTCTTGGGTTTATTTATATTTTCCCCCCAATTAATATGTTTTGTTCAACTTCACAGGAAAGAGTGGCTGATGATGGGGATGAAGAATCTGAAAGGTCAAAGTATGAGGTTAATGATGATGAAGATGAGGTAGATGAAGAGGTAATATACAAATGCTGTTTATGCACAGACACTCGTGTGTGTCTGTGCGTTTAAGCAAGACTTTGAATTTTTTTATTTGCATAGCGTACTCTAACGTATGAGTTGATGTCGGTTTTTTTATTATAAAACTCATGATCCGAGTTTACAAAATTCATTTTTTTCATTCCAAATACTATTTCACTCCAATCCTTTGTTCTCAAATCCTTTTCTCATCATTTTTTTTGTTTATTTTATAAAAAAATCCCAAGATTATCAGAGTCTTTTCACACAATCCCTTTTCTCATTTCTACGGTTTTTGTTAAATCCGTGACATAATACATTTCTTATCATTCCATCCGATTTTTCACTTGAAAATTTTGAAGTTTTCATGGATTTCGTGATTCTTAACTTTTCAAAAGTTTTTTTCTTCTTATTGTTTATCTTCTTCAGATTGAGTCAATACAATATAATATTGCACTCCAATGTACAAAAGTGTACAAAAGTAATAAAAAATGTACAAAAGTAATAGGTTAGTGAATAAGTGTATTTTTTGTAATAAAGTTAAGCATAAAGGTATTTCTCTTATAAAGCACCATCTTGCGGGAACCAAGAAGAATGTTAGTGGTGCCCGAAACAATAAAATATGAAATTGTGCAGAAAGGAGAAAAAAATTATGGTTGAAAGAAAGAACAAAGAGATATATGGTACAAAATTTCATTGTGCAGCTGAGGAGGAAGAAAAGTCGGTTGAGGAAGTAAGAAGGCAAGCTATGAGAAAGAGTTTAGGTTATAAGATAGTAGCTGAGAAAGTAAGAAGACAAGCTAAGGGAGAGTGTAAGTTCTGAAATAGTAGTATTGAAATTGGTTCTTATTACACTGCAAGAACTCCTACTCGCCCAATGACTATGATGGGTAGTAGAGGAGATAGAGGTAGTAAGATATATTCATTTTTCCCCACGTACGACTCCTATAGCTTAATCAGGAGTAAGATCAACTATGGCTTCAAAAAAGACAATTCAAAAAGTAGATATGAAGTATGTTGAATTTTTTTTACGAAAATTACCTTCCTTTAAATATTGCAAATTTATTTTCCTTCCAAAGTATCATAGATACTATTGCTAATGTGGGATCAGGTTATAGAGTCTCTACATATCATTCTTTGAGGGGTAAATTATTGTAAAATTGAGTTGATATTATATATGAATAGAGTTATAAATTTAAGAACTCATGGAAGCTTACGAGTTGTTTTATTATGGATGATAGTTGAACATACAATCGACATAGATCATTAATAAACTTTTTGGTCTACTATGCTAAAGGGACATTGTTTTTGAAATCATAAGACTTGTTCTATATTGACAAAATTGTAAATAATTTACTCCCTATTTATGAAGAAGTTGTTGATGAAATGGGTGTTACAAATGTTATCTAATTCATTACTAACAATGCTACAAATTTCAGAACATGCTTGAGTCGAACCATCCATCTTTAGTATGAACCCCTGGTGTTGCACATCACATAAGACTTAATGTTTGGGGTTTAAGTACAATGAATGAAATTAAGGAGACAATTGATGCATGCAAAAATATTACAAAGTTTATTTATAATCACTCTTTTGTATTGCATTTAATGAGAATTCACACTGGTGGAAGGAAGTTGACTAAGCCTTCATTGACAAGATTTGATACTAATGTTATTACTATTAAAAGTCTTCTACATAAAAATGTATTGAAAAAGATTTTTGCAATCGATGAATATGACTCTATTAGTTGGTCGAGAAAAATGAAGGAATTGTTATAATAGATGTTTTAAATGCTAACTTTTGAGAAAATTGCAGTAAGTTTTAAGGATGATTGTACTTTTAGTTACATTAATAGGAATGATAGACAGTGAAGATAGGTCTACTATGCCTTTTATATATGATGCAATGGATAAGGCCAAATTAAAAATACAAGCAAATATTGACTACAATCAATTATTATTAAAGAAGGTTTGGAAGTATATTGAAGCACGGTATAACCGACAAATGCATCATTATTTGCATTATTTGCATGTGATTGCCTTTTTTTAATCCTTCTATTAGATTTAGATTTTCTCTTAAATTTGTAGAACACGGAGAAGTTAAAAATATATATATTAAATGCAATTGATCTTGTGCAAGATTTATTTGTTCAATGCAATATCCATTTAGAGTTACATGGAGTATATGTATAGTGTTAGAGACTTTGGAAGGCCAATTGTAATACAACTCCACCAGAAAATGTGGCAAGGTATGATTTGTTTTTATTGATATTTGATAAGTTATCAAAACTTTAAGTGTTTCTTATTATTGTATTTTATTTTAGATGAACGATGGGTTCGCTTTGGTATAGATGTACCAAACTTGTCGAGGTTTATTCAACGTATATTAAGTCAAATATGTAGTTCTAGTAGGTCTGAAAGAAATTGAAGTTTTTTTAAACGCATTCACACGAAGAAGAGAACCAATGCCCGTCTTGATGATTTGGTCTATATATTATAATATATGAAGTTAAGACAAAGCTAACTTGATTTAAGTATTTAAAAATATATCTCTTGCTTCTTAGTTCTTCTACTTAAGTTGTTATTAATAATAATTAATAAGAAAATATAACTACAAAGAGATGCAAGAAGGGCAAGAAATATTGAATATGTCTAATGCTTCTTTGTTTTTTTTTAGACAAGTGCAAAGAGATGCAATAAGGGCAAGGAAGGTGCTATATGACCTATTGAGTTCCAAATGTTGATAATCGGGTTGAAGAGGAGGAACCTTTTATCATGAAAATTATAAGAAGATAGAGGTAGAAGCAAAAATTGGAAATGATAAGGTGGAAGTTGTTGGATTGAAGGATCTAATTGTAGAGGAGGAAGAGGGAGATATGGTGACGTTGATTATGATGTTGGTGACCCTAACTATAATGATTATAATACTTTTATTTATTACGATCCATGTTTTGTGTAACAAATCAATGCGAGAAGGGCAACAAAAAGCCAAAAAAACAGGACACAGAGAAATTATCCTGATATACAAATCTACAACAAAAAGACAAAAAAAAACATGGAAAGCAAAATGCATGGGAATCACCAAATCAATTTCTTCATATAACAAGTGGACCAGAGGAAGAGAATTTACATGTTTAAACATGGAAATACTACCTATACATTAAATACAGCTCCTTGCACATTCTGCTTAGAAATTACAAGAAGCTTACACCAAGGAATCCATGGATAACCCAGTAACTATTCCAGGACCAACGGCAAGGGCATCAGCCAAATCAAATTGTGGTCAAGTACTAGAAAGCACATGGTACTGCTCCAGAACTACAACCACAATCATCTGATATGAGAATCGTATGAAAGAAAAACTGAATCTGGAACCATAAGTGGCAGCTTATCTATGTATATAAATAGTCTTCTCAGGTTCTCCCTGGAAATTGATGTCATATCAACAATTTCACGGCCATCAGTGTATATCCAAAGGTCAGCTGAGTTTACTCTCTTCAAACTATCGCGGCAGAAGGGGCACGACTGTGACCGTGCTCGCCTGCAGCATTCAAGATAACAACATTAGCTTCTACCCCAAGACTTTGTAAGGTCATGCTGCATACATGACTTACAGGACACATATGAGTGTGAACACGCACAAACACACACACACGAATATCTACCAGAACAGAAAGGAAAAGACAACCAATTTCTTTTCATCCAATCCAGAAAGCAGCGTTACATGCACAAAAGCAACAAACTCTTGTAGCGGGTTTGATCAATTATCTGGTGATGAATATGATTGATCAGGAATTTAGGAAGCAATAAAGAGTAATCATCCCAGATGAAACAGGAGTTCGGCATACCAATCTCGATAGCACTTCATGCACAGAGAGTGGTTGCAATTTGGTAAAACAACCTTGGTGTTCATCTCCATGCAAATTCCACATTCCTCCTCCCTCTCAATATCAAGTTCAGAAAGTTTCCCCCTCTCTTCCTCATCTTTTCTTTTATACTTCTGTTTGCAAGTTTCCCTTTGCTTCCGATCTTCTACATCATTGATCCCTCTTTCGAGTTGCAACAAAGAAGGAAATATCACACCTGCCAATATCAAAACCTTAATGTAAAATACCAACCCACCAAGTACAATCAACGAAGAGAAGGTTCGCTTCTTTGAGATGACTTACCATAAAACTCTCTGAGGCTGGCTTTTCTTTCATGTACAGACAATGTCGTTTTACCATCGACATAGACCTGAAAGACACAATCCAGAATAACGGATATGACGGGCAATGATTTGCATGACGAAAAAAGACTAGGAAGGAACCATTCACGAACTGAGGGAATCGAATGCACAACTTGGTTAATATACGTAAAAACCAAAGTGCAAAAAGAAACCAAAGAAAATTGGCCGACCTTGTAAATCAGAATTCTGATCAATCCTAGAGCACCAGCAAGGTTGCAATCTGTCCATTGCACTAGAAAAAGGAATAAGTGAGCAGCAGGACTGTATGATAGTCTCATCTGAAGGCATGCCCCATCGTATTCCCTTGGATAATCAGATGCCCTGTGTTGTCCCATTAGATGGTCCAGTTACAACTAGAACCAACTCGTCAAATTTTAAACAAGAGCACATTAAAGCAGCATTTTCAATGCAAAAACAACGTGCCAACAAAATGCTGACCATATTAATCATCGAGATTACTGATGAAATCAAGGGAAACAGCAATAACAAGCAAACCACCCTAATTTTCGGAAAAGCTAATGTTGGCATAGAGAACAAATTGAGCCCATAAAGTAAATGGAAGCTCGAAGTAGGACGAAAAGAACGTGGAATATCAAAGTTAAGTTCTATGAGAGGGATAGTTGATGTAACTAACTGCCCTTCATCTCATCGAACACCAAATATGTCGGGTGTGTGTTAAGAAGAATCCCTAACACTGAAAAGCAGACACTTTAGAAAAAAGACAAACAAGCGTCTTGAAGAAAACTAATCAAAGCGAAAGCTTAGAAAACATGGGTCTGCCGACATCATTTTTATATATGGAAAAACTCAGAAGAAGAAAAATAAGAAGAACCAAGGTAAATAAATAAAAATAACGAGAAAATACGGTGATTAAGGGTTGTATTGGAGCCTTACAAGGTATTGGCGTGCTGAATATCGGCTTCCAGAGCTTTGAGTGAATCCTTGAAGGATTTGGGCATCGCCTCTGCCTCTCTATCTCCCTTTCTCTGCGCTTCTCTTTCTACCTCTCTCTTAAAAAACAACACCCAGATTTAAATGTGTTCTCAAACCCATATCTCAGATCATCGGAACCAAAACACCTTAGGGAAGGAAACCAACTTTCTCTCTGTGAAAGAAGAAAGAAAAGCCTCCTACAAGGGCCCTAACCTGCGCTACAGTCCTCCCTGGCGATCAAACGAACCACAGGGAGTGATGACGATGACCTTACCCCCCCTCTCTCTCACACACACGCGCGCGCACACACACAAACAGACGTAGACGACATCAAAGAAGGAAGAAAACCTTCGGTTCGGGGGGTTAGGAAAACCGGATAAGCATCTGCCCATTGGTTTGGCCTTCAAGTCACCGCTTCCATCATCCACCTTTTGTTTTGTTCTAGTTACTATAAGACCACCGGCCCCACAACTGCTCTTCTAGCCGTCCATCTCATGGCATCTCCGTACCCTCCCCCAGATATTTTTCTCCCATCTCGCACCCACTCCCTGACGTCACTCCCTCCCAATTTACCACCCCTTCGGGTCGCTGTTTCAGAACCGATTCGTGTAAAAAACCAGTTGGAATTAGAATTTATCAAACTGGATCTGAAATCCAGATCACTTGGTTCGATTTTGATTCCACCTTTGATCGAACCTTAATCCACTGAAACTAATACTCCAATCCACTGTTTTGGTTCTTTTTCCTTGATTTCAAAATTTTTGCACTTATTCAATTTTGAGCAGTATAGGACTTGAACTGAAACCCAGAATCAGTGGTTTCGAACTGAAACTGAAACCGAGTTAATCTTAGTTCAGTTCTGATTCCTGATTTCTGCAAGTTAATCGGCTATGTTTAGATAAACGTTACATAATTAAATATATATATATATATATATATATATATATATATATATATATATATATATATATATATATATATATTCATTCCTGATACTTTTTTTATAAATAATTTAATAAATTTTGATGTTTGATATTTGATTGATTTGTGGGGTTTGGAAGTGCATGGCAGATGAGATACAAACAAAATACATATGTTTTCTTTTGAAGGACACTCGTGGCCGTGTTTGTGCTAAAACCCTTTCAAATGATTTACATGATTCATGGTCGTACACCTCTTTTACTATTTATACATTTTTTCTGAAATCTCAAAAATACTCTAAATCGTTTTTATTAATTACTAAAATACCCCTCCACATAAAATAACCCGTGATTCTCTCCTTTTACACAAACCCAAAAATATCCCCACTTTTACATGTTTCTCTATTCATTCGTCGCTCGTCGGTTTATTCCACTCCTCAAGTTCATTCCAACAATATTACACGATTCATAGCCATTTTGAGCACAAGAACGGATCGAAATATGTCAAAAAATTGGAAGAAAAAAGGAAAAGAAGAAAATGAGGATAAAAAGGTCCCATTGGATGGAGGATTTGTTGTTTTATTGAGGTATGATGTTGATTTGATTCTAGTTTTTTTTTTTTAGTTGTTTTCGTTGATTTTTTAATGATATCGGGTTTTTCAACTCGAGATGCACCCCAAGTGCATTTGAATTGTCTCGATATGGTATCATAAATTTCCTTTTTTTCTTTAAAAGATTATAACATCATCGCTTCATTTAGGAGATGCAATGTCACAACATACGGAGGACAACCTCATAGATGACAATAAGAAGAATAAGAAGTTGATGAGGATGATAAATGTATGAGATTGATATTGCACACAGTGAGGATGAGGGATGCATGATATATCGAAATTACTTCCTAGCTTTGAAGATCAATTGCTTATAAGATCTCAGAGTAGCACGTAATTTCTAACTTTAGTAAAAATTTATATTTGATTATCAATGCTCACTATTTTAACTAAGTAAATATATATTTGTACAAAATACGAAAAATAGTGTAAATATATATTTATACAAAGTATGACAAATGGTAACTGCTCACACACATTATATTATTGTCAAAGCCTAACTAGTGAAGAGGACGGACATGAGGCCCAATAATTGGATTGAGATTGCATATAAGAGTGGGTTGATTGGGCAAATGAATTTATTATATTAAGTAATAGATAATGTGTTGTTGACTTCTTTTATCAAGCATTGGCAACCAGATACAACTAAATTCTATTTGTCATGAGGTGAGATGACTATCATACTTCATGATGTCCACAAAATACTTGTTTTTCTAATAGAGGGATAACTTGTTTAATCGAAATGATAATGGAAGACATTTTGAGTGATATGTTGGAGATGAGCATAAATGAAGTAGTGTTAGAGATTAAGTTTGTGGCCATTAAGTTTGAGGTGTTTTGAATTATTTTTTCAAGAAAGAGAGTAAATAATGAAAATAAGGCTTTATTATATTTGTTATATGAGATTTGTTGTACATTATAATATGATAAGTATAGAGATAAAATGTCAATAACGATCATGCATCTATTGAAGGTTGATATGAATCCAACAACTTGATGGAAAATATCTTATACCAAGAAAATATGAAGTATATATAACTATGAGACACTATATACGGATGAACATTAGAAAATAAAAGTTAAATACTTAAATGTCTATCTTATATTTGTTATCAAATTTCAATACTCATGAATGCATTAAATAGTTGCACGAAACGAGGATTGCAAATATAATAGCACTAACAATATTTGTATTAGGGATTTTATGATATCATGTATGATAATGCTGAGTGTATAGATCGTGTAGTAGTTGTTGTAGAATACTTTCAACACCTCTATCTTACTCCTAATTTTAATCATGCATTATAAATATACCTTACCATACTCACATTTACCTTATCAACCCATTTTAAATGCGTCAAAATGTGTTTCTATTTGCAATAGCTTTTTATAAGATCATTTATCATATTGTACTCAGAGCTACTCAATCTCTTTATAAAGTATGTCATTTAATATACAAACCTAGAGGATGGTTATGTATCTCATTCACTATATTCAACTTTCAATAACCATCAACTGTCCTCTCAATAAAAATAGTCAATTTACCTTTTTAGTATTTGTCCACCTACTACTTTCTATATCAATATTTTTACTCGGTTTATATTTGTCACTCATTTCACACCCAAACCATAACTTGCTTGTTACATCTTTGCTTTTCGAATAAATAATAATAATAATATTATGCTTCCTCCCAATATTTCTTGCATAATCAATAAGTTAATTATGACTCCTAAACACATCCTCTACCACGAGTAAATAGTCAAGTATATCACCCTTGTAATCAATAAATTTATCTTCTACCTTATCGATCAACCAATCAACGAATACATCATCTGATGCACTACAATAACTTAAACTATTCTTAGTCATCGTATAATAAGTATTTTGATCCGTCGTCGTCTTCTCTTAATCAATTTCATTGTAAGTACATTCACTCGAGTTGTTTGTCATTCCACGAACATGTCTTTCCTTAAGGGGAGGCGCAATTCTGTTGTGTCTCCTCCATAAGAGAAGACATAATCGAGGCATGTCTCTCCAGAAGTGTTTTAAAGTGAAACTTAGCAAGTGAATGATTTTTTTCAAAACCGTGAATCATCTTTAAAAATGGAAAAACTTAAAAAACAAGAGAAACCTATAAAAATATAAAGGTATTACTAATAACCAACGTTTTAAAACTAAGAAAAATAAATAAATCGATCGGATCTATTGTCTCTTTCTTTTTTTGTATTTTTCTTGTTTTTTCTTTTATTTGATTTCGGTGAGGTTCGTAATGAACTAATAAGTACTCATTGGCTGCAGATAAGGTAGCAGTAGCTCTTGACGGACAAAATGTTGGTTGTCGGAGTAAAAAAAAGACATCACTGGAACTAAGTATGAAGAGAATAGAGAAATTGATGGAGGAGTATTTTAAGTATTTTAAAAATATATGTCTGCAGGTAGTAAAAGGGGTGTGAATATAGTAATGCCCATGATTTACCCTCTTATTTCTTCAGTCCACCCGATATGATCCTTCTTTAGGGATAGCAATATTGATCCGACCCAGTAAGGTTTGGATGTGGAGTTAAGATGCTTTCACCAGATAGAAATATATATATATATATAGCCCTGGATCCACATTCAGGATAGCCACCAAAATTTTGAAAAAGTTTGTACTTCTGCTTGAAATTCAAGCAAATTGTGAGGTGCATCCTACCTGAATTTCAAAAACACAAAGGCAGCTCCAATAAATAAAATAGTTTTAACTGCATAAGTAAAAATTTTATTAGTTATTTAGGATCAAATGTCCAGTAATTATATTTGAAACTGGATTTTGATCCAATCGACCAAAATTAGGGTTTTGAGTAGCAGTGGACGGCATTTCTATTTTGTTGTTCTGCTCTTGCTCACGTCTCTTCTCTCTAAAATCACTCAGATCTCTGCTCTTCACCTTCAACATCAGATTCAAAACTGGAAATTAGTACCAGATAGCTTCTTATAGAATCAGGTATGTTAATCAGTCTTTCTCTTTTCAGTTTTAGCTAATAGGTAATAGTATCGACAGTATAGAATTAGGGCTTTGATGGTTTTTTTGCATAAATCCATGTCGAATAAGGGTTTGATTCTATCTTGATTTCGCATTTAAATTAGGTTCCATTAATTGTATACATGTTAAATTTTATGATTAATTCATATCTCTTGCTAATGATATATAATTAGGTTTGAAATTTTTATCTCATGCATCGTTAATTATAATCTTGTTCAATAAAGCTGTACATTCATCTTTTAAAATCGTTGCATATAGTGCCTCACTTGCTACAGATTGCTGACCCAAACTACTTTCCACAGCTCCACCTAGCTCCTTTTACGTGGCTGACCAGATGTGGTTCTGGTTCATAATCATACACCTACTTGACCACTTCGCAATGTTAGTCTTATTCTTAATTTCCACCTCGACAACATAACCGATTGCTTAGAGTTCTTAGAATATTAATGCATATTGAAATATTTATATCTTTTAGACAGTTATGTGCTATGTTAATGCACAATGAAAATATTTATATCTGTTAGACAGTTATGTGCTATGTCATATTTATGTTGGGTTAAGTAGGGGTTGGATAATTGTAATATTTAACTCACGATTAATTATATATTTGGTTTAGCCTTATTTTTAATCATGAATTTCTTTCTCATATACTTTATGATATAAATTTGTTGTTTTTTCCATTATATTGTTGAATAGTACACACATTTAGTAACATCCTACCTTTTAAACTTAAATGTTATTTTATATTCCTTATTTTCGCCCACTTGTAATAAATTCTTAGATCCGCCACTATATATATATGAGGTAATTGTTACCATATAAGAGGAGCTTTACGAAAACAAAGAACTCATTCAACTAATCTTATCTAATATGAAAAGAAAAAAACTTAATATATACAAAAATTAGTATATGCTAGAACCTTTAGGTGCTATTAAATCCAAACAAATCTTAACCATTCATTTTCATAATGAATAATTAAAATTGAAATTTTAAAAATTAGAAGTACACATATACTTTGCATGTAAATTTTATTTACACGATTACTTTTACTTTTAAAATTTTAGATTTAAATCACTCATAATTAATAATTGTTAGTTGAGATTTGTTTGAATTTGCTAACACTTAAGTTTACTACTATATATATATATATATAACGATAGCAACCTCGTTAAGGCTTGGAAGGAAATGATATAAATATACTCGCCCGCAACCACCACATTGTCATTCCTGCTTTTCCTAATTATTTTCAAGGATGGCCACCAATTGAATGACAACTAAACAAAAACATTAGTTTAATTTCTTGACATTATTTGTGTGGACAACGCTATTGGCTCATAATCAAGGCCTAGCTTTGCAAAAAGAGATACAACAACTAAGTCTTTTCCCTATACTAGATGGGGTCAACTACATAGATTCTTTGTTTTCACATAGCCCTATCATGTACCATGGTAGCAGTCAACTCAATATAAACCAGATCATTATTTATTGTTTTTTTCAATACTTGTGGTTGTCATCTTTCTCTTTTAATATTTTTCAAAATTTAGTTTTCATATCTTCTTAGAGAGCGTCCTTTGGTCGTTTTTCTACATGTTCAAACCATCTTAAATGATTTTTCCTTATTTTATCCTCTATTGGTGCTACTCCCAACTTGTTTCTAATAACCTCATTATGTTGTCTTCTCTCGTATGACTACTCATCCATCTCAACATCTTCATTTCTGCTACGAACATCTTTTGTACATATTGATGATTAACAATTGCCCAACACCTAAAACCATAAAACATAACAAGTTTAATTGCTACTCTATGATATTTACCTTTCAACTTTAATGGTATTTTCTTATCAAATAGAATACCTAATGCCCCTCTCCATTTTAACCCACCAGCATTAATTCTATGTGTAACATCTCTATCAATTTTTCTATCACTCTAAAAAAATTGATCATAAGTATTTAAAACTTTTATGGTGAGAGATGTAATATGTGTCAATCTTATTTTTTATGTCATTTAAAGTACCCAAATGATTAAACTTACCTTCTATATACTCTATTTTTATTCTACTAAGTCGAAAGCTTTTAATTTCTAATACTTCTCTCCATAGTTCTAATTTTCTATTAACTTTTTCCTTAAACTCATCCACTAATACAATGTCATCTGCAAATAACATATACTGATGTATTTCATCTTTAATATATTTTGTTAACTCATCAATGATCAATACAAATAAATATAGTCTTAAAGTTGATTCCTAATGTAAACTAATATTAAGTTCAATGGAGTCTCTCATTCCTTCATGAGCTCTCACATATGTACCATCATAAATGTCTCGTATAAAATTTATGTATATACTTTACAAAAAAGAATGATTTGAAAAATTTATGAATAAAAAGAGATCCTCCTTTCAAAAACAATTGCTCGATTTCCTATACGAAAATCAAACAACTAACGACATAGAAGTAGCAAAAATCCTATTAGTTCCACCTTTTTGGTGTTCCGTGCTGTATACTGGGGACGTTAAGGATAAAAACAAATATAAGCAATTGTGTTAAATCTGGTCAGAGTCGGATAGTTGAGGTTTGCAAGATGGAGAACGCCTGAGCTCAGCATGCATTTATAAACTATGACATTTTTCTAATTTGTATATTTGTTTATCTTGATAAATCTCAACTATCCAATTAAAGAGATCAAACGGTTGAAACAAACAGCAAAAGATATACATGTGAATTAAATACAACTTACAGAAGTTACACATGTTTATTTTGCCTTCTTTATCTCAATTGTCAATTAGGATGGTTGAGATGTATATGGATACCGCAAGAGTGTATTACGCCAAGCATAGCATACTCAACCCAATCCCTCCTCTCTCTCTCTCTCTCTCTCTCTCTCTCTAATATATATATATATATATATATATATATATAGAGAGAGAGAGAGAGAGAGAGAGAGAGAGAGAGAGAGGGAGAGAGATGTACTTTATCACATGTATACTTTTCGAAATCATAAGAGGCAATTTTTTGCAGCTCATACAAGATCCAACATCACCAAAAGAGGGATTCTAAATCCCAAACAGCACCCAGAACGAATGGATATGAGGCCCTACATTTTTCTAGGAAGCACCAAAGACTTTGCATAGAAGGTTCCGTCTTGTTGAGCAATTACAAGTAAATATATCAACGTGAGAAGAAATGAAGATATTGAGGTTGATACGTAGTTACACATGAAAAGCTTGTTTCCATAATGAAAAAAAGTTAAGATAAACTAAAAGAGGCACTTAAGATGAATTAGACATTCAAAGAGGCGACCAGCTTGAAAGAAACTAGATGGTGCACACTTTGAAAGAGGTAGGAAAGATACTTGAATGATCAACACTTTGAAAAGGCAGAGAATAAAGGAAGGCCTTCAAGTAATTAAAAACCATATGAAATGTTGATTTAAGGTTTTATCCTAACCAAATCTTGCTCTTTTTTCTCTCTCTCTCTCTCTATATATATATATAATATATATATATAGAGAGAGTTATAGGAATTTAAATTAAATATATCTTAACTGAAGCTTTAAAACCCTTATTGTTGCATGGTAATTCGACTAAAACCTGACTAACTTAAGAACTTTAAAATATTTACATTAAATGTATGCACACATAACAACCTCACTCACTTCAAGCGAGTTAATATCAATATTTTTTTTCTGGTTACAAGAGGAGGCAAATACACGTACCCACACACACACATACACACCCTCTGAAAGTTGAACTCTCCACCAGCGGCAATGACATTAAAGCTTCTTACCATTGAGCTAACGCTCTGGGTGTAATTTTAATATCGATATTTATATTAAGTAATACGAGCACATAATAAAAGTTGCTAGTAGAAAAGAAAGCAGGTGCTAGGGGCAGGGCGCGCTCACCCTAAACCCTCCTCTCCCCTTCCCGGCACGACAGTCCCACTCAGCCCCGGTTCTCTTCTGGGTAGGGCAGGTTCTAGAATCTGAAAACCCCTGTCCTGTCGGGCCGGAATCCGCAGGGCAGGGCAAGTCATCTCTGCGTGACCAGGTATACGCGTTCCTGACCCGTCCACTGCAAATTGTAATCCCCGCTCTTGTGAGAATTGAGAAGGGGCGTTTATATATTGTTTGACCTGTCCGTTGTCTAGAAAATCCTGGTAGCGATCAGAAGCATTGACGAGCTAAGATGGGTGCTGCGGCGTTTGGACTCTCCTGTTTGATCCTCTTGTTCGGATCCTTCCTGCTCGTTCAGGTCGTCGAAACCCTCTGTGCCTTGTTATTTCCTTGATAATTTATCTGTTTCTTTTTTCACATTGAGTTTTTCCTTTCATTGCCATTATTTCCTGCATAAATCTTCCTTGTTCCTTTTCTACGAGTAGGGCATACCCGATTTTCATCGATTCTATTGGATTTTCAAGTGGTGTACTCTTTATTTGCCTATTCCTAAGCTTCATTTTTTGATTCCTTTCGAACACTCAAGTTGCTGGTTGGTCTATGCTGTAAGTGACTGTGTGAATTTAGTTCGTCAATATTAATTGGTGCCTATAATGATTTTAGAATTTTCGAACCTGCATTTCTGTTCTTTTATTTTTGTTTTCTAATGTGTTCGTTTCTCGTCACCGGCGCTCAAAAAGGTTGATTAATGGATTCTTTCTTCCGTGATTTTTCATATTGTTTTCTTCACGTGGATGTAGGATTTCAAGAACTATGGCCCTTAGGAAATCGCAATTTATCTGTTGAATGTGGCTTACGTTTGTGGTTGTTAGGATGTGGCGATACTAGCATCTTTTAGGCGTACGGAGATGTTCACTTCTCTTTCTTCTGTTACCTGTTATTTCTGCGTCTTTCTGTTGCTTTTGCGGGACACTCTCTTTCATCTGATCTATGGACCTCGTTTTAATTGTATCGTCCCTCCTAATTGTGCTCTTATACTTTTACCACTTTTACACAGAGTTGATTCACATGTTTGAAGCAAAATTTATTTTGTTCCGTATCATATTGTTGCTGGAGCATATTTGGTACATTTGTATGCTTCTCATTCCTTATCCCGTCTGAGTCAAGAGCCTCCGATCCAATAAAAAATGCAATATATAATCATTTCTTCTCAAACACTCAGAAAGATATACATTAGGACTTGATTCATATGAACATCTTTCTTTTACACGATCACTTCTTTCCCACGTGGTTTCTCAATCGCTTTCTCCTATTACTGTTGCTATTTCAGCTGTCCTTACCGTTGCGGAATACTTAGTCATTTCTTTGACCCATGCAATTGAATATGGAAGCTTCATTTTGGGTAAAATTCTTCTGGGCTGGTGACTGACAAGGCCTGTTTACTTTAATAGCCTTCGAGTCTGATCCTCACATGCATTGCTGGGCAACAGACAACTAGTGCCTATAGGCTTTTGGGTTTTTGCTAATGGATATACTGTATCATGCTCATTTGATGTTTCTGCTGCAATTCCATTTCCAAAAGAAGTTTTTATGAAGTACGAATCCTGTACATACTAGGGGCTTCCATTAATCACAAGGGAATGACCTCAAAACGTATTCACTTGGTGGTGGTCCTTACATTTTTCTGTTCTCGTACTTGTCTCTTACTGTTTTTGAAGAGCATTTCGTTATCATGTTAGGATTCACTTAAAGTACTGTGGTGATATTTTAGGGAAAGGCTGAAAAAGATTTGAAAGAAGTAACTCACAAAGTTTACTTTGATGTGGAAATTGGGGGCAAGCCTGCTGGTATGTTTCATACTTACCAATCAGATGTAGTGTCTCATTCTTGTTCAAGCATTTATGTTTTTCTTCTGTCAAAGTAAAGATTAATAGCATGCACAAACTATATTTTGCCAGCTTTTATATGTTTCACATCTTGTATATTATTGTAATGGCAGCAAAAGAGATTAGAACAAGATATAATATTAGGTTCATTGTTTCAAGCCATCAAAGTACAAAATATTACCAAAAGTGATATTTTAAGTGAGGAGAGTGCTCATTTATATCCCATTTTTGTTGTAACGATATTTAAAAAATGAAAAAGTAAGGTGTTGCATAAATGTGATGCTTTTTTTAATTTATTATTGGGTTCATTTAATGCATCGTTATTATGTGGCTGCTGTTACCCTTTGCTCCATATCTATCAGAAGAGGAGTGCACCACCTTCTTTACTGGACAAAAACATGCCCTTTGTGTTCTTACTACGAGCTTAAACTCTTAGGGTTTTCGTTCTGAATGCAGCACATTGATATCTCTTCTTTTAGCTGGTTTTAGCAACCATCTTATTCATAACTCTGCTGGTTGTTGGAAAGGGGGCTCTAACAGTCCAAGGAAAGAAAGGTAGGAAAAATAACAGCGCAAACAAAAGAAGACAAAATGAAAGAACAATAAAAGAAGGCAAAAGCAAAAAAAGAATGAAAGAGGATAGACAAAAGAAAACAACCCCTCTATGAACTTGTGTACTATGGAAAGTTTGTCAAAACTAAAGTGAAACCATGTCAAAGTCAAACATTTGGTGTATTTGCCTCAATATGAACCCTCTCCATTCAAAACTGCAATAAGATATGTATTTTTAAATTGATGAGGATAGAATTGGAAAAAATAGTTTATCACAATGTTTATAAGTTGGAAAGTCAAAAAGAGAAGTCTTTCACGCATTTGGTTTTAAGTTAGAGGTTTTATCATTTATGCACTCCCAAAACCTAGAGGTACGGAGAAGACTTTGCTACCACCAGCTTCTCTGTCCTCCACCTGTATCATCCATGTATTGCAAGTCTTATCTCCAATTTCTATCCTTTGTCTTATTTTGACTAGCAATGGTGCATCACAGTCTATGCAAGAATTTTGAGAATACCCCTTAACATCCAATAGTTATAAGTTTGCACAACTCTTAGTACTGACTTGTCCAACCTACTTTTTATGCCCTTTAGAAGGGTGAAAAACTCAATTCATTGCTAACAATGTTAACATTTACGGTGGTGCTTAGGATTGGATGCTTCTTAAGTTCCTATGACTTATCTTTTACTTATATTGCTATCAGAGATATATGATCTGTTATGATAATATCAACAATTTAATGTTTGCTGATCATAATGAAAAGTGTCGTGATATTTTCAAAATATTGCCTATATTGAAGCCTGGCATATATATATATATATATATATATATATATATATATATATATATATATATATATATATATATATATATATATATATTATATATATTCTAGTTTATTCTTTTTTTATCTTTACAATAATTCTCTAATGGTTTATGTGCTTTTTCATAAAAAATGTTTGTAAGATGACCATTTTTTTCATATGCTTTATTTTTCTTATATATTTATTTTTTTAATCTGAAAATTTTCTGAGGAAAAAACTGTTTGAAATTATCTTTCAATTGGTGATTATGATATGGGTTAAGGAGGCATAAGTAAGAAGCAAACTAAATTTGAAATCTTTTTGGAGATAGACGTCTTCTCAACAAGGAGAATACAGATATGAGAAAACAAATAAGCAGTCTCAGTCATGTGGCTGAGTAATTTAAATGTGATTCGTATTTTGGAATTCTAGTTAAGTTATTGCTTTAGTTGAGTTGTTTCACGAGTGTTTTCCCATAATTTGAACTTGTCTCCTTTGTGTGTGAAATTTTGGCACTATATTACACTAACTATATCATCTGTTGTTCATAGGTCAAATTGTTATTGGCCTTTTCGGTAAAACTGTTCCTAAAACAGCTGGTAAGTGCCAACTTTCATGTTTACTTAATTTGTCCCTGAAGTTTAGTTTTGCAATCTTGCCCAATTTAATAGCTTTGCGCATAACCTTTCTCAAAATATAGTGACATGTATTTTCTGAATTGCTACCTGCAGAAAATTTTCGAGCTCTTTGTACAGGTATTCTACTATCTTTTTCTATTTTTTCTTGCTCACATGCACACACATACAAGCATACACAGGTATGAGTATATATATGTATATATGTTATATATACATGTGTGTGTGTGTGGATATGCATACACACACAGAGCATTGGGAGTTACTCCTTGTATTGCTTGACATAGCTGATTTGTTCTTATCCCTGTTGAAGCTTTTCATTTGCTCAATGGATAACTTGATGAGCCAATTACCTTTTTTGTGATTCAAAATAATGTTAACCGAAGCTGTCTCCACATGACATGAGCGTGAAAAAGGACTCCGTGTTATAAGAGATAGAAACAAATCACTTATTTTGGCTTTTACAGCGTACCCTGTATGGCGGATCTTGAAGATGTAAAAGGTCTTCCTGCTCTGTATTCAGTGCCACTACTCTTCTGCACACCATTTACTAAGTTGGTGATTAACTTACTACTTAATTTGGCAAAGCCTCTCACAAGAACCAGTATTAGTTGTCAAGGCCTATTCTGGTAGGCAGGCATCTCTCCCAAATAGACTAGAAGTTGGAAGTGCGCCTCACTTGTGCCTATCCATGCTTGTTTCAGAACTTGAATTTGTCATCTAAGATAAGGGGATGTTCCTGTTAATGGTATGATTAGGACCGTCCAAGATGAGTGGCATAAGATGAAATCTGGTGTTTAGGGATGCTTTAGTAAACTGACCTAAAACAGGCTGTGATGCGGTGAAGAAGCAAAGAGAGAGAAGGGACCCCCTAGGAGTGTTCTACAACATAGACTAGAGGAGAAAGAGAAAAGGTAGACATACTACATAGAAACTCATTTTAGTTTTGTGATTTTTTAAATGAGAGCATGGCCCTGATTTATGGACATCAAGGGCGATTACTGCTATTGGCTTAAGCTTACACAACAAGATAGTATATTATAGCTCATAGATGTGCCTCGTGAAAGAAGCAATTGGAGTTGTTGATTGTCTCCATTTACAAGTCCAGTCCTTGCCTACCTCTATCTCACCAAATATTTTTCTTAATTCTTGGAATTAATTCCCACCTTTTGGATTGGAGATGATCTCTTTGAAGCGGTCTCATCCACCCAACTTTTCCCTTGCCTACCTACCTTCAAATGACCATTAATACCTTCCAAGCCAAATGTTCCTCTTAATTGTTGGAATTAATCCCCAGCTTTTGGATTGGAGATAATCTACTTGGAACACCATCTGTCCCACTTTTGTCTTGCCGACCTACTCTCAAATATAAACCACTTTAATACAGTTTTGATAGGCGCCTCTCTGAAACTGGATTTGAATTTGGAAGCTTGCGTTGTGAAGTCGACCAATGTTAATAGACATTACAGATGCACACTGTGAAGTGGACTTGAAATCACATTGTAAATGGGTGCATTGCATGCAGAAGTATATACCTCACTGAGGCAGCAACAAATTCTTGTATCCTATTTTTTTGTGACTTGGAGCAAGTCATCTGATTGCAAATGGGTGTCCTAACTGATTATAGGCCTTCCCGTGGTTTATTTTGTGCAGCAAATGGAGCTTCTTTGGCATTATGGAAATCTGTATGCCTCATTGCAGTTTCTGTTGGACAAAATTGCCAAAGCTACAGTGTTTTCCTTTTCATCGGCTAGTTGATATAACAACAATAACAACAACAACAACGACAACTAAGCCTTTTCCCATACTAGACGGGGGCTAGTTGATATAACGTGATTGAAAATATGGAAAGCTGCTGGAAGTGAACATTAGAGAGGGCATATATACTATTTAAATTCCTTAGACCTTACATCATTTTGTATGTTGGACAAAAATGGAAGTGAAAGAAGCTCTTAAACTTATGAAATCTGGTAAATGTGTAGGACTGGATGATACTCCCATTGAGGTACAAAAAGTTTTAAGGGAGTCAAGTATCTATTGACTTACAAGATTACTTAATATTATTTGGATAGATTAAAAAGATGCCCGAGGAATATAGGAAGAGTATATTGATACTCATTTATGAAAATGAAGGAGATACTCAAAATTGTGCAAATTAACATGGCAGAAAGTTAATGGGTCATATAATAAAACTATGAGAACGAGTTGCTGGAAGAAGGTTGAGACAAATATTTTGTACAACTAAAAACCATCTCGGATTCATGCTAAGGTGATCTACTTTTGAGGATATTCACTTGTTGAGACATTTAATGCAACACTATAGAGCCAAGAAGAAAACTTATATATGGTATTTATTGATTTTGAAAGGTCCTATCGTAGAATATCAAGGGATGTTCTTTAGAGAGTTTTAAAGAAATATATCCCCTTCTTATATCAAACTTATAAAGGAGATGTATGATGGCCAAAAGCGACTCATAAAGGGATTATTGATTCGTTTGAAGTTAGTATTGAATTTCTTCAAGGGTTACTACCAAGTCCTTACATGTTCACTTTGGTTATAGATGAGTTAGCAAAGGGCATTAAAGATGTAGTACTTTGGTGTATATTATTTACTGAAGATATTGTATTAGTAAACAAGAAACTTGAGTTGTGGAGTAAAACATTAGAAACAAAGGGTTTTCAAATTAGTAGAACGAAGACATAATATATAAAGTTCTCGTTGTGAGGATGATACGGAAGTTGAAATTGGTAAGCATTGCATTACTCAAAAGGACAATTCAAATACTCATGGATCAGCCTTTCAAAGCGATGAAAATTTATGAAAATGTTATACATAGAATCAACACAGGTTGGCTAAAATAGAGAGGTATCTTAACCCTTTTTACGTGATAAAAAGATATTACTAAAGTTGAAAGGCAAATATTATGAAATAGCAGTTAGATCAACAAAATATATGGTGCTAAGTGTTGGGCAGTCAATAATCAATGTGTGCAAAAGATATTTGTGATAGAAATGAAAATATTGAGGTGGATGCAGTCATATGAGAAAAGATCGTGTCTATAATGAGGTTATTAGAGAAAAAGTAGGGGTAGTATCGGTAGACGATAAGAGGAGACACGTTTAAAGTGGCTTGGACACATAGAGAGGTGTCCAAAAAAAGCTTCAATAAGACTGCAAGAAACTAGACAATGAACAATTTAAAAGAGGCAGAGGAAGACTACAAAGTATTGGAAAGAGATTATTAGACATGTTATGGCTATATTTGGAGATAATTACTGATATGGCACAAGATCACACACTATGGCATCAAAGAATCCATTTAGCTAGACCCACCTAGTGTGGGAAAAGGCTTGGTTTTTATTGATGTAGACCTTAGATTCTTGCAGAGGCATTCGTGTGCTTCATAGCTTTGTGTTGGACTCATCTCTATCATGGAACCATTGCCAAGGACCTGTTTCTCAGGTATGCTTGGTGAGTCTAGAGTAGTTGCTCTTTCAATAGTCATGCATTGTGAAGAAGCTGCATGTGACCACTGTTGACTTTCTTTGGTTTTTCTTTTCTTTAATGCTCGTCTTTGGAGGCAATAACACCTCTTCTCTAAACTCTTCTCCTAAACCATCCAAAAGAAAAAGTGGCTTTTGTTGGCTTCATTGCTGGCAAAGGTTCTCTCATTTTGAATGTTTTGTGGTTTTTCATAATTCAAATACTCCCCTTCCCATTAGGAGCTAGTTTTTCCTTTGCGTTGTCTTGCACATAAGATGCATCTTTTGTATTGATCATGTTGCCCCTTCACCTTAGGACGAACAAAGCTACTCTACTGATCTGTCTTTCTGAAATACCATGTGCATAAATCGAGTCTCCTATTCTCCTGTTTCATTGCTGCAGGTGAAAAAGGTACAGGGAGTAGCGGGAAGCCTCTTCACTACAAAGGGAGCTCTTTCCACAGGATTATTCCTAGCTTTATGATTCAAGGTGGTGATTTTACTCATGGAAATGGGATTGGTGGAGAATCAATCTATGGAAGATCTTTCCCTGACGAGAACTTCAAAATAAAACATGCCGGACCAGGTAGAGTTGTTTCTGACATTTGGATAGAAAAGTATGCTATCGATCTGTGTGAACATGACGTTTGAGGGTTTAATCTGGTATTGTTTCAGTTATCAGATTATTGTTAGTTTTTGCGCATTCTACTGTTATAATAGTGGATAGCGCACAATCAGCACTTTATCTAGTATAGCGTTAGCAGGATATTATGGAAATGTAACATATCTAGTGGTACACAATCATTATTAGCATAAAAGTATTAAGTTATCTGTTAAATATCTAGCATATTTCATAAACAATTCAAGATTAAAAATGAAAAGATAAAATAAAATTCTTTGCAAGACAGATTTCTGCTGCACTTTCCTGGAACCCCTTTATTTTGAATTTATGCTCGATGCTGTTTGAATGGTATATTGACGCTCCAGAGGTTCTCGCTTTGCAGGTCTTCTGTCTATGGCAAATGCTGGTCCAGATACCAATGGATCACAATTTTTCATCACTACTGTCACAACCAGTTGGTATGTTCGCCATTAACTTTATCAAATTATCAAGATTCAGTATTCAGGTGTTTTTCTGTTCATCATGCATTTTGTTTATAGGTTGGATGGCAAGCATGTTGTGTTCGGAAAGGTTTTGTCTGGGATGGATGTTGTTTACAAAATAGAAGCAGAAGGGAAGCAAAGCGGCACACCCAAAAGCAAAGTTGTCATTTCCGACAGCGGTGAATTGCCACTGTGAAAGCCTGCTGTCTGAATTTTCAGCATCATGCAATCTCCGATTCTCCCATACTGTAATGTGAAGGAATTAATGTGTTTGGAGATCTGGTGCAACCTAGCTTTCATACTTGTAGGTGTTTGCTTTCTTAGGGCAATCCTATTTACTTAAAATTTGAAAGACATTAACATTATCTAATGTACGGCAGACTGCTTTTGATTACTTGGTTGTGGAATCCTGGCGATCATAACTAAATATTTTGGTAATGAAGGGTTGGTTGTTAGAGAATGCTTCAATTGACACACCAATGGCACGTCTGGCTTCAACCCATGCAAGGGACTGTTTTTTCCTGTGAATCTTCTCGATTCCCCTTGAGTGGGAGGTGGATTCTCTCGCAAGTTGGGGGAATCAAGCTTCAGTGCTTTTGAAGCTCGTGGCTGAGATGAATATATTTCCCACGTTTGCTTCAGTTGCCTGGTTATAACTTGTGCTCTCATAAGTTGAGAATTCACATCAAATTCACTGGTGAGCCAAGCATGCCCATAATTCAAAAGAATGTAAAGTATCATATGACACAAGGTCTTCCTAACCCCCAACTTGCCAATTGAAATTTGAAGAAGACACTTAACTCGTTTTTGGGTACGCTGCAACGCTTGAAGGTGGAGTCTGGCGCCTGCTAATTGTGTATCAAGCTTCGCAATAGTTGTGAAGTTCGTGTTATGACCCTAAGATGAGTTAGTTTTGAAGAGTCGGATGGTTCAAGTCGCAAAACGAGATTCACACAAGGGTACATCTTGCTTCTATTAAGGGATCTCAACAAATCAAACTAGTCAAGGCTAATCCAGAAAATTCTTCCGGTAGGCCTAATGAAGGTTTGAAATTCCTCTTCCTCATTTTCTGTTCTCATTGGACCTTAATGTAACTATGTTTTGCACATTAGGCCTATGTGAAAATCTGCGCCAAATTAGTACAGCTCGGTTTCTTGCAACAGACCAGCGTTTGTCAGACCAATGTACTCGTACATTCATTTTCATCAAGTGTTGCCCGTAAAATTTATGTGCATGTGTGTGTGCCGATGGATCCTTATGCGGTTTTCATCTGGTGGTGCTCCTCATTTCAACCTCCTCTTCGTTCAACCATCGCAGATTTTGCTTGCTGACAAATGGCCCGTGGTAAGTACCGACTCTTGGGTTCCGTTTAACAGATCCCAAAAATAGGTGCTCAAATGAGTAGAGTACACCGAAAGGACACCTGCACATCCCTTTTCTCCTAGCAGTATTCTCCATCGGGCTACACGATAAGATTCCTACAGCTGGAAAACAACCACAACAACCAAGCCCTTTCCCCACTCTAGAAGCGTGCTGTATGGCTCTTCTTCGTCATTACGCACATTTTTTTTGTCATCAGTAGTTATCTTCAATTCAAAATCTAATAGTTCTTTTCACCACTTTACAATTTTCTTTTCTCTATGATTGTCTAGTTTCTTCTCTCTATGTTGTCTCATCTTTTTCTATAATAACCTTATTATAAATACTTTCCTAGTGCGATCATACATCCACTTCTTGCTACAAACATATTTTACATGTTTTGCACAGGTAATGAGTGACCGTCTAACACTCAACCCTACCGCTGTTTTCAACTCCTCGAGAGGAGGTATCTTCTTATCACATAAAAAATAAAAATATGCAAGACCCATCCCTATTTTAATCAACATGTGTTGAATATATCTAACATCTAATCAATTTTGCTTTGTAAAACTAACCCTACTTTCCAGTGATACAATGCTTACCTAAATTTTAACTTATTTCAACGATACTACTACTCGATACAACTACCAATGTGAAAGCAACAAAATCCAAGATAAACAATTCTTACAATGGATCACAAACCATGAGAACAAAGGAGAAATTGAGATAAAAATTCAGCACAGGTGTAAACATTAAGATCGGAAAGCAGTGTGCAGAAGTACAAATGATCAGCAAAGTGCCGCACGAACCAAGGAACACAAAACATTCACAAGCATCACGAGTCGACTCCCTCTCTCATAAGGCTGGTCTGATCGGGTGACCAAATGAACCTTAAAAGGAGAGAGAATTTGCAGAACAGATCATCAAAAAGTGTGACTATTAGAGACAACAAAGGAGGAAAACCAAAAGACAAAGATAATAACGACAGTGGCGACTTAGAGATTGCAGAAAAGTTCTTGTTGTTCAACACCACTAATCTAAACAATGATCACCCAACAACAGATGGGATACTAAAGATAAAGCTGGAAGCAAATGAGAAAGTTATTCTTCTATGGCCATAGCTTGTTTTATAGATTTTAGTCCACAGAAATATCGACTTAGGGACCTAACCACTATAATCCTCTTTGTGCTTCTTCAGCCATCACTCTGATCGGTTGGCATACCTTTCAACCTTATCATCGTTCAAGTTGATGCCCACCATAGCCTCACCCAATCCACAGCTGACTTCTGCGAGGATCTCAGGATCGCTATAGTGGGTCACGGCCTGCACAATGGCCCGAGCCCGTCGAGCAGGATCACCGCTCTTGAAGATGCCGGAACCCACGAAAACGCCGTCACAGCCTAGCTGCATCATCAACGCAGCGTCTGCCGGAGTCGCGACGCCTCCGGCTGCGAAGTGCACGACGGGAAGCCTCCCGAGCTGCTTGGTCTGCATCACGAGGTCATAAGGAGCGGATATCTTCTTGGCGAAGGAGAAGACCTCGTCGTCGTCCATGTTGCGGAGGAGCCTTATGTCCCCCATGACGGAGCGCACATGCCTCACGGCCTCGACGACGTTCCCGGTGCCGGCTTCTCCCTTGGTCCTGATCATGGCGGCACCTTCCCTTATCCTCCTGAGTGCCTCGCCCAGATTGCGACACCCACAAACGAAGGGGACGCGGAAATTGTGCTTGTTGATGTGATGCTCCTCATCGGCGACGGTCAGTACCTCGCTCTCATCCACGTAGTCGACGCCGATGGCTTCGAGCAACTGAGCTTCCACAAAATGGCCGATCCTTGCTTTGGCCATCACTGGTATGGTGACGGCCTGCTTGATCTCTTTGATCAGACCGGGATCGCTCATTCGAGCAACACCTCCCTGTGCCCGGATATCGGCGGGGACGCGTTCGAGGGCCATGACCGCGCAGGCACCGGCTTCTTCGGCGATCCTGGCTTGCTCCGCGTTGACGACGTCCATAATGACACCGCCCCTCAGCATTTGAGCGAGTCCCACCTTGACGGAAAAGGGAGATTTCTTGGCCTCCGTGATGGAACCGTTGCCGTAAAGGGTCACAACTCCACTGCTGGCCATCTCGGATTCAATTAATAGAAATCGATCGATCTGCTGACGGAGAATGAGAGAAAGATCTGTAGAGAAAAAAAAGGGACAGAAGAAAAGAAAAATTGCTCAGACGACATTCGGACATCAAAGACAATCACAATCCGCTATTTCGTCGGAACGACAACCGAAGCATAAACGATAACGACAATCGACTAGCCAAACGTCGTGCCGAATGAGAATGGAAAGAGAAAAAGAGAGAGGGAGCACAAACCTAGCAATTCTGCACGATCTCGGCCGAACGAGGAAGGAAACGAAGAACGACTTCTCGGGCAAGTGACCTAACGATTATATATACACAAAAGAAAGAAGGGGATTTGAGAGAGAGAAAGAGATTCGATATGCAACCTCACAATGCATACTCATTGTTTACTTTGGGACATGAATGCAATAATCATGTTTTTTTAATTACTTTTACGGCTTTTGAGACGAGACTCATACCCATGGATTTAAATACGTATGCAATATTTCAAAGATAGGATCCGTATATATATAAATAGTGAGACCTAACTCACAAACGTTTATCGTTCTTTTTTTACCATTCATTGGACATAAATCAACGGTTTGAATGAGAACCAAACTGGTTTCAAAATGAATTGGACTAGAAGTGTATTATTACTTTTCAAAATGAATTGGACGTATTGTCACAATTTCGGGACATGAGTGTAAAAATAGTGTCTTTTATATTTTTTAAAATACTTTTATTGCTTTTCAAATGAGACTCGTACTCACAAAAAGTTAAGGATAAGTATGCATACGTAGGAGATTGCACGATCAGTCTTCTTATATACATAGAATGCAGCGAGACCTAACTTGCAGACGTCAGTTATTGTTCCCTTGTTATAAAACCATCCATTGGATACGCCCCGTTAACCTGTTAGACGGTTTGAACTGAACCAAACTAGTTTCAAAATGAATTGGACCAGAAATGTAAATGTTTTCATAAACCGGAACTAGACCGAAACCAAACGGACGGGAACTAGACTGAACCCAAACGGACAGTTTAGACTGCCAGTTTCAGTGCCCTTTTCTAAGTTCTCTTCAATTTATATATTTTCTTTTACCTTCTCCCAGTTTTATTTAGCTTTTAGATCTACTAAATACGAGGCCTGCAACCAGAGGTCATGTAACTACAACTAAAACCGGAGATCTCTACATCCGTTCCGTTTCCTTTCTCTCTGTCTGCGTCCCCCAAAGGAAGATGGGGCCAAACCAATTGTTAGCTCGTTCAAGTTTACTTAACCAACGACTCTCTCTCTCTCTCGGTTTGGCAATGCAGCATCGTTATGCTAATGAACAGACATCAATTTTATTTCACGAAACGCATGAAAAGGACCGAATTGCATAAACACAAATACTGTCCCTCTTTCATTATTCCGTGGCTTGGGATCACCCTCAAAGCTTTGCCGCTCGTTGCACATCTCAGCATCTTCCACTCCCTCGTTTTCACCACACTCGCTCTATGTCCCAGCTTTATTTTGCTTATTTTATGTAGACTCGCAGCCGTCTACGTAAAGCATAAGCAGCACGCCACGTATCATACTAACTCTCCAAGCCAAATAAATTTAACAGGGTTCGTAGAAGCCACTAAGATATGATAAACAGCAACGTACCTGCCAGCAACACCTTTTGGTTCGTGGATTGCACGTCACTCGATCAGGGCATTCACAGCAAGAATTGTAGCCCTTACAAAGCATACAACAATTAAGCCTTTTTCATATTAGATGAGGCTGACTACATGAATTCTTTATTTCCACAAAACTTTGTCTTGGGTCATACTTACAGTTAACATGAACGATCGTTTTTTTTATTGTATCTTTTCAATACTTTTGTGCTCTTCCTATTCCTCTTTTTAACATTTTAACAATCTACTTTTTCATACTTTGTTCAAAAAAAATTCTTTGATCATCTTTTTACATGTCCAAAGCATCTTATACAATTTTCTCTCATTTTATCTTCTATAGGTGTTACTCTCAATTTGTTTTTAATCTCACTATGTATACGATCTTTTCTTCTATGATCATTCATTAATCTCAACATTTTTATTTCTATCACAAACATCTTTTGAACATGTTGATGATTAACTACCCAACACTCATAACCAATTGTTGCTAAATAATATTTACCTTTTAACTTTAATAGAATCTTCTTCTCATAGAATAATAACCAACATTAATTTTATATGAAACATCTCCATCAATTTTTTCATCACTATGAAAAATTGACCTTCCATATTTAAAACTTTTATGATGAGAGATAAAATAGGTACCAATCTTAATTTCTAAAGACTATGAATTAACCAAACGATAAAACTTACCTTGCATATAGTCTTTCTTCAACTAAGTTGAAAGCACTTACTTTCTAATGTTTCTCTCCATAGTTTCAGTTTTTTATTAACTTTTTCTTAAACTCATCCACTGATACAATGTAATATGCAAATAACATACACCAAAATACTTCATCTTGTTTACAGACTTGCTTACATTTTCTGCAAAAATAGGGTGCGTGTAAGCCGCTCTATTAATGGATCGGTTGGTTTCTGTAAAATCCGAGGGTGCACTAAACTTAATAGAATAGCACAATTCCATTCAAGCAATTGCTACTGTTCCTATAATGGACATTCGGTAGCATGGAGAGCATACACCAATCCCCACCTGATTCAAGCATTTTACATTCCAAAAGCTCGTGAAATCTGCTCAACACTCGAAGATCTCTGCTTAGTAGTCGTACCGCAAGTAAATATTGAACAGACATGCGGAAGTCAGGTAAAGAAGCCAAAAATAAACTTAAATTATGCATGTAATAACATAACAAACCCTGCAATACGTAAAAAGAGAAAGAATACGGCATGTATAATCACACATCCTATTGATTTTTCTCCAACCCATGACGTGAATGGAACAATTACATAGGATACACAAGAATATGACAAAACGAAAGCCTCTCAGAAGCACCACCAACCAACTTTAATGAATAACTGTACTCGCACTGAGATTGGGGCTCTCTATTATCCATTTGACTCGCATGTAGGCACAGACATGACTGGCAATTCAACAAGACACAAAGCCCTACGGAACACCATTCCTCAACAATGCGGGCATTACCTTCACCAGTACGACCATAACAAACAAGACATGGTCAATGCGTCATCCACTGTTTAGGATGAAAGTTGTAGCTTGCCGCTGAGCTTTCTCTTTCTCCATCCCTGCCCATGATTCCAGAACTAAATCAGAATCCTGAACCCGTTAGAAGTACTATTTGCAAAAGGAAAACCCAAGTTTAAACACTTACAAATAAGGTATAATATG
This sequence comes from Brasenia schreberi, assembly GCA_036023115.1. NCBI lineage: Eukaryota > Viridiplantae > Streptophyta > Magnoliopsida > Nymphaeales > Cabombaceae > Brasenia > Brasenia schreberi. The sequence goes on along the minus strand of JAYKKT010000073.1, from coordinate 19,637,615 downwards.
CAAATGTCAGACCAGCTAGCACAACAAATGCATATTGGAAGACATTATACCTGCAAATGTATAAAACAAATCCATTACGAAACTACAAAAAAGGAAACGGTCTGAAGATAGTAATGATACGCTTCAAATCCTTAAAAGTGGCCACAATATGAAAAACAACACCAACTAGAGCTAACCTGTACAGATATTTGATACCACGAAGAGACTCCAAGGTGTGACCAAAGATTTCTTGGGCAGCAGTTGCTTGCGCATAGTAAGCAAATGCAGTGGCACAAAACTGGATGACACTGAATGGATACACAAATAAAACAGATCACAACTGTTGGATTTATATTCATAGGAGTGATGCATTTTCACAAAGCAGAAAAGAACATTAGTGTATGTCACCTATAATTAACTCCACCCATAGATATAATCAAAGGTAAACATTGAAATCATTTGTTAAATCATATGCTCAGATAGACTCATGGATCCTGCTACCGATACTTTAAGTTCCATATCACAAGTAGCTTGCTCACGTTCAAAAGCCAATGGCAAACTTGGTAAGTTTTTCTATAAGTGGAACCAGGTACTTCGGCTGAAATGCCACAGACTTTTTTCCAGCGAGCGTCGTTCAATGTTGTCAGAGACACTACTCAAAGAGAGGCGTTCAAATTTAAGGATCTGTATTTGATTGTAATACACATTGTGGAAATGACCTGGAAAACCACCCAACTGCCGCTGGATGGGTTGGCATAAAGAATAAAAATTACATGTCGAAACACCCAACTCCAAACATTTCCTCAAGGTGAGTGACTCTTTGCAAACCTACCCTGTAGCCAATAAAGAAATTTGACCACATTTTCCTTAAATCTCGAACAGAAGAAGCGCATAGGGGATGTAAGCAGTCTGAGTTGGCTCAGATATGGCATTACCGGATCTGATTAATAAGACGGGGATTGAATCGCGATACACATAGCAAAACTCTCACAAGATATACACTGATTAGGTCAGAAATGCATCAGACTTGCTTGACATACCTGAATTCCCTAACCATTATCCTACCCGTTTATATCAAACGGTAGGATCTTGACTGTATGTATACTAAATGAGTTTAAAAAACCTTGAGGTCCGATATTGGATACATGACTGCAAACGTTGACATCCCTAGCATCTATTACAGGATTTCCTCTTCGGTATCCAAGTTCTGGTGCTCAGTGCTCACAGCCACATATTGCGCTAGGAACAACAAAAGAACATATATTTCATAAAAAGATAACGCAACGCTCTTGACTCCTGAGAGTTGAACCATTTGCCTCAGAAGTCGCACTACTATCAAGTTCTTAGTCACTGAGAGCTTATAAAAGATTTTTTAAAGAATCTTGCAAATGTGCTTTTCAGGAAGTGCACTGCGGAAAACTGAAACAAAACTCTCCTTTTCTGAAATACTAATGAACCTGCCTTGCTCTAAGAGAAAACAAGATTATTGGCCAAGTATGAGAAAAGATCTTACTTTCCCTTGATAATTCGTTGATGTTAGAAGAACCATGTAGTTTCTTAAAAGAACTATATGTAACTCAAAGGTTTCAAAGAGCATGCACATCATTTCGTAAATGTCTTTGAACCTAAATGATTCATATGTAACTCGTTCTTCCTCCATGGCTGCATCCACTTCTTACTATGGAAAATTGGAAATCGTGGATGGAAGGGAGTGCACAAACTTGCAAAACTCACACAGGTGTGGCACGTCGGCGTGTGTGTGTGTGTGTGTATATATATATATATATATATATATATATATATATATATATATATATATATATATATATATAGAGAGAGAGAGAGAGAGAGAGAGAGAGGAACCTGATGGAGCACAAGAGTATGAGTCCAACATTGAAAAGGAAGGAGTTCATCAGTGTTGCACCCCACCTGAAGACAGGAGAATCCAAGCATCAGCAAGAAGATACACACATACATAATACAGCCGTAGAAAACTACTTTAAAGGGATTTGTTACTTCATTGGATGAATGGTGAAGAAAACCAATCTTAGACCGAGCATCATTGCCCCTGCAATTACAGCAACCAGCAGGTAGAAGCAGAAGAAAGCAAACGCTGCAGTTCCAAAAAGTCCTGTTTCGAACAAGAATTCTCCATGTCAACTATCAATGGAAAAGAAAACAAAATGGAAAAAGAAAAAAACAGGAGAAAGTATAGCAATTAAAACCATTTGCTACCATACCCCAAATATTGTCTAATTTGACAAAAACTTCATTAAGGAAGGACGAACGAGGAGAGTCAAATAGCAAATATATCACAATATGCACAATCCACGCCACAGAAACAATCAACCTGAGAACAACAAGAAACCAGTGTTACAGATAATATATTGTCACCAAAAGTAAGATAATCAAGGTGTACCAGCCAAAAGAGGCACCCAGATGAACAGGTGATTATACAATCCAAAATCCTTTCCCTAATGCGTAGTATAGAAGCAAGAGGATAAATTCATAAGCTCATATAGTAGCAAGAAGATCAAGACTAAGTATCCATTCATGTAATGTATGCACTTAGGCATTCTGATCCGGTTCAGCAGTTTCAACCGGAACCAAACCAGGTCAGGAACCCGCCGAAACCAGAATTATTAAAATCGAGCTTAAAACCAAACTCAAAACCAGGGACCACCCGATTCGGTTTCGGTTCCACTTTCATAGAACCGGCCCGAGACCAAAACCAGCAGTTCAGTTTCTTGTATATATTTGTTTTGTTTTAAATTCAAAAAAATCTTATTTGTTTATCTGAATTTTGGACAGTTTGGACCTCAAACCAGAATGGACCTGAACCCAACTCGGTTCTGGTTCTTAGTTCTGACTTCTGAGCAAACCGGAACCGAGCTAGTTCTCATTGTCTACTGCCGTGGTATCTTTATGAATTCAGAGATCACCATAACCATGTTCATACAACAGCGAGCCAAGCACTTCAGGTCAGCGTCTCTGAGTTCACTAGGAAGTTTGCTGCGCTTACAGAACGAGTTCAACCCCTTCAACTAAGCAACAATTTTCTTTTCTATGTATAAAGTAAAAACCATGCATACTTACTAGTACATCAAAAAGGCCACAAACGATGTTACATGCACAACATAGATAAAAGGCTTTGACACAATACAACGATTGGGGATGTGTGCATGCACGTTCTACGTGTGGTGACTTTATGCATATGCCCATAATCCAACAAGTTCATTTAAGACCAGGAATGCAGGCCTTAAACATCAAGTAGAGTTGGGCACGTAATCAACTTTCTTGCATGACTGCATGAACATATACATACCAGTGCATGTCTACAAGAAAGAAAAGAACAGCAATAATCAAGTTCATAAATCTACTCCAGAATTTAATCAACAGATCAGGATCTACAATCAGCTGTTGTAGAATATGATGACTTTATGCATCAAGATTTATGATTCACTACTGTGATACTCACCCAATGATCCCTAGTACAAGTTTTGCTAGGTAGCCAATAACAGTTAGTGCCCAATTAGTCTCCGCCTGCAAAAATGCGTAAGGATGAACTCTCATACATAAGACCACAAAATTACAAGTTACGGAAAATCAATCAGTCACCTTTTCTCCTTGAGGATACATCTCCTCCAAGGCATTCATCTCCTCTTCTAGAATGAGTAATTCCTGCAATCAGCCAAACTCAGCATTAGCCTTTTGTGGTATAACCCAAAAGCTATTCATGCGACAAGCATTGGCTGACAATAACTAATAAAGCACACTGTGCCGCTACCTGTTAATAATGTCAATGTTATCTATTCAGATTCCATGAAATATAAGATCCCTTTTAGTGAAAAGAAACATAAAACAGGTAAACTCTTTACCGCATGAGTGCATTTCATTTTTTATTTTTGTTCATGAAAATCTGAAAATGTCTCTTGCTGAATAAAGAAAAGGTCCAAAACCACAATTTAAAAAAAACAGATAAGAAAAACTCTCAGGTACAAGGCACTAGGAAATGAGAAAGGTTGAGCTAGTTGAAAAACAAATTTCAGGCCAACAAATTCCAAATGACACCAAACCCGAAATGGTTTTCAATCTTTTGATACGTACCATGGCCATGATTCACATGACTATACATTTTAAACACTTAAAATCACACACACACACAGAGCAATGTAACCAAGGAGAAAAGCAACTAACAAACTACAGTTGCCTTGTCAAATGTTTTGAGGTGCTGAAACCTAAATCACTGAGCACTAGTAACCGAACAAACAGTAATTAACCTAATTGAACTAACGAAATTTGCCTTGACCATCCTTTCACTGAAAGGATTAAAGCAAACGGCTGAAATTCTTTATCTCACAGAGCAGAAGCCAGGGATAAAAATCTGTATGTGTGCGAAGAGTTGGTCTTTTATTGTTTTGTTTTGGTACTTTCATATTCCTTTTAGCATACTCACCTAGCGGGAAAGGTCTGGTTTTGGTGGTTTTGATAGGGGACTTTCATATCAAGGTTTGTACGCACATGGTAGGTAGGCTGCTACAAACTAGGAGACAAGTATAAAGCATTTAAAAAATATAGATTGAAAAAATCGAAGGCAGAAGAACGTGAAAAAGGTATTCAATGTATCAATTGCATAATCAATAGGAAGTTTGCATTCAGCCAAGATAAAACCATCGAAGGGAATAACTTTGGATTCATGATACACCATTATTAGAAAACAGAAAATACACAATTAATTTTCAAAAAAGTAACCAAAAAATGTTGCATGCATTCCATAAATGCACATCAATGTAAATAACAGTGAAAGAAAAACAAATAGGAGAAACATAACAAAAGCCTCTAAAACACAAACGTCTAGCAGACGGCTTATCAATATAATAATGATACATAGAGATTATGAGTTACGTACTAGGAAAAAAGAAGAAGCAATACATCATAGACTAAGATTTGGAGTCATAAGAACGACTGCTTTGATCTAATAATCATTTAACATAGACCACTAAAGAGATAAGCATTGCACGCAAGTCAAAACACATGATAACAAGTTATACAACCAAAAGATAGATCATAGGGTCTACAACCATGGTTATAGTTTTAAAAATATATCAAACACATTCTTTCACATGTCACTAAGAAATAAGATATGCTAAGTAAAAAATGCACGTTACTTGAGAATGTTATATTACATAAAAGTTAAGCTTAAAAAAATATATAAGGTATACAATCAAAAACATTCTTTCACATGTCATTAAGAAAAAAAAATATGCTAAGCAAAAAATGCACATTACAATACTAATTGAGAATGCTATATTATTACATAAAAATCCCCATTAAATAACTGCATTTTTTATAATAACTTAATCTTTCTAAAAAGATACTTACTCAAATGATTTGATGAAATTTTCAAACAATGTATTAATGAAGTAAATGAACAGGCATGCACAAGAAAATCAAGAATGATAAGAAGGAGAAAAAATCAAAGAGGGAGAAGGATGATGACGATGATCACAACAATGACTTCTATAGCAAATTTAGAAGCTTATACAGCGGACTTGGCAGCAAAGATAATGGAAAAACTTTGGATTGCCAAAGGGCACCCCCGCCTTAGCAGTCTAGGTCTGGTATTGCCATACCAAATATGGGAGCTGCTACATTCCACTATTAAGCAATGGAATAAGATGGGGCCAAAATTAAGCCTAGAATAGGATGATTTCATTTCAAGTTAGTGAAAATGTCCACAATTCGGATCACCTTCTCAACCGCCTTCACATTCTTGCGCCATTTTCTCCCTTTAGAACCACTTCTTTCTTCCTGATGAAGTGCATCTGCTGTTTTCTTCAACTCCCGTGCTTTCTTTCCAATCTCTGTTGCCTCCTGAAAAGGAAACCGCAAAATAAAACTTTAAATAGAATGACTTTAGAAGAAGGTTCCAGAAACAGGTATTGTCAATCACTGATAGAAGCACCTTGATATATTGCGAGCGAGTGATGACAGCTTTAGGACGCCGGATAAATGATGCTATAAGACCCAAAGGCAAGCAAGCAATACCAACGCCTCCAAATATCTAAAAGAGAATATATGCCATTAGTAAAGGAAAGGGTAAATTTGACCACAAGTGACTGTGTTCAAAGTAAAGACTCAAAGCAACAGGCAATGATTTCAGTCATTAGTTGAATAACTGAATTGCTAAGCGCCTAACGAGAGAACTTAAAACTTCGGTGTTTGAACATAATCTAGAAGGCTACCGTAAATTTTCCAAAAATAAATAATTTTTATATGTTCAAATTTTCAATTCCTATACATGTGATACAGTTCCAATACATTTAAGATCCACACGGTTGACATCAGGTATAGACTAAGTATATTATTTGTACTAATAGGCCCCATTTTTCCACCACATGCATCTTCAACATTACACAAGTCCACACAGAAAACTATGGACGACTCTTGATAACTATGCTTTCTCATAAGCACCAATTTTTACTCGGTGAAGCTAACAAAGTTACAAAACACCATAAAAGCTTTGTTCCTTTACAACGACAACACTTATTGAGACAAAAGTCTCAGCTAATTCAAAAGATTTACTAGAAAAATTATCACAATGACATTCTGTGCCGATTTATCCAAACATCACCAGTCAATGCAAATCAATAGAAAATTGGATAAATGGTCTAAGGATCCATAGCACTTCAAATATACCTTAGCTCATTTACATAGTACATCGGACAAAAGATGCATGGTCCAGACCTTTTCATAAGCATCAACTCACAAACAATGCCAAATTATTCTAAATGATTACACAAGCAGACAAGCCTGCATGCATTCACAGCAGCGGATAAAAGATACATAGGTCTAATCATTTTTAAATACCGAATAAGGATTTGTTCATAAATGGAATGAAAACTACCGAGTTTGACGGCTAAGGCATCCATTTAAAATTTGAATATGCAGAATGTCCATGTGAAATCCATTATGCTCTTACAATTGAATAGGATATTCTATTCATGTTTCTGCCTATGTTGAGAGGTTTCCTAAATTTTTTCAATAAGTTCCACTAAAAATCTCCAAAGGGGTGTAAGCCTATACATCAAGAAGGAATAATATAGGACTCTATAAACTCTACAAAATCTATGATGGACCCCAAAACATCTGTGCCAAAAAGACAAAAGACTAAACTAACTCTATAAAATCTCGGACAAGGAATTTTCTACCCCATCAACACCTTTCTATTCCTTTCTCTCCAAACAAGCTGAAAAACAGCAAAAGGAACCAAAACCATATACTTCTCAGTAAATATAGAAAACTCCATGCCCACAATTCCTTTCTCATATTCCTATTCATTACCAATGCAGTCCCAACACATTACAAGTCATTACCCAAAAATGTCTCGTCTACCTACAAAACAAAAGAATAATACAGCCTTTGACTTCTGCTTACACAAGGAGCATCGCTTCATCAAGGTCACGCCCCTCCTTTGAAAATTATCAAAGCAAAGAATTCAACCCCAATCCGCTACCCAATCTAAAACTTCCAAAGCATCTCCTTTATAGTTCTGTCATCCTCCAATTGTTATACTCTCCATAAAACCTATTCACCGGAAAGCACCCAACAACCTCTTCTTTCCACTGCATACTGTGCCTCCCCATCCCATTCACCATAGAGACAGAGAAGACCTCAAAGAATAGAGTGAAGAACTCTACCTCCGAGTCTTGCAGATTCCTAAGAAATAAACTGTTCATATATCACCTCAGTGCCCCCCTCCCTCTCTATATATGATTTGCCACCATAGCTTCCTTGTTTGTATCTAATAAAAAGAGATTGAGAACCTAACCTTCACTCACTGATCTCCACATCAAGTATGATGCCAGAAAGACATCCTTCTCCCATCCACTGCTTAAACTTATCCCACCATTTTCTTATTACCAACCATACACCAGACCTGTAAGACTCCTTTCTTATCAAAGTGATCCACCCTCCCTTCTCCAAACCAAATCTAGCACCGCAACCACCTCCTCATGAGAAAATTTCCACAACCACTTACTTAACAAAGCCAAATTAAAAAGAGTCAAAGATTTTACGCCCAATACTCCCATAGGAAGAGAGTTTTCACCACTTCCCACCATACCGAGTGATACCTAAATCTACCTTCTTCATGTCCCCACGAAGAACGTCATTGAATATGTCAAAGAGACTTCATAATCTTACCATAAGAAATCCAGTATAATAATAATACAATAGGTATACTATGAAAAGCTTGTTTTCATTACATGGAGAAGAACAGGAATTGGAACAAACATCAAACAATATAAAGTTTAAAACCAATGGGGAATATAGAAAGAAAGTATATAACAGCAATGGTAAAAGGTCTACCTAAAACTTTTCTTTTGAAACCAAAATTACAATATATAAATATACACACTATTTCCAATCAAACAACATCTTTACTTATCTTACCATCCCACCGTGATACCCTTAGCAAGCATGCTTTGACTGTTGAACCCTATGATAAGCTCAAGCCCTCACCCACACCTACTTATCCCCAATTTGCCATGCATGAACCCCAACCAAATGCCAACCAAAATCCCCTCACCTCATCATGAGTTCTTGCTAAACATCGAGTACTCCTATAACCGGCCAAAATCTGTTTAGGCGTCAACCCCAGGCACCTGTGTTGAGGTTTCAAATATCTGAATCTCACAACCCTCAACCATTATCATGTGTTTTCCATGCATGAAACTTGTTTATCATCATTGAACTTTTTTCCCTAACCTGAAATAAGGGAACCCTGTTAAAACCTTGACCAACCCAACAGCGCAGTGTATACAGAACCCTCAGATTTTTGCTATGTGTAAACCATTGTTTCAGCTAATGTAGATCTGACAAGCTTTTACCCTTAACCAATCCATATCCCAACAGAAATCCTTACCAAATTCCCTATTCAGTTGTGGAAACCGATAACCAAGACGAATTGCAAATTCTTAAATGCTGTTAGAAACAAATTTAGACTACCTAAACTATACCCTTGAACCCATAACCATAAGACCTAATTCACCTGCACTCCTTAACTAAGCTTGATCCTGGTCCTTGAATTAGGTTGAACTGACCTTACTAGGACACTCAGTACTCATGGTCTGCTAAACCAGTTCCAGGATCCAAGTACCCAGTGTAGAGAAGCAAAGAGCAGTCAAAGATTGGATCATTTATTGTGTAACTGGGTCTTGTGGGGCCCGATTCTCATCAATAACCTTAACAACATCTTGAGAAACAAAACTCGGCAGGTATACCTTTCAAAAGCACAATGGCGCACTTCAATTATACACATGCAGAGTCTCTGTATCCCAATTAAATTATAAAAATTAGTCCTCATTGGGAAATTTTGGTCAAAATAAGCACTCAGTATTACAATGTAGACTAGCAAGAACTATTGGAGGAATACTACGCTTCCTAGCAAGAACCAAATCTCACATGGAACCAGATAGCTTTTAAATCACATAAATTAAAGCAACATGCAGTCACACCTTCTAGCACGAACTGTGGCAAGAATACTACATACTAAATGGATTGTCAAGCAGCTAACTCCGAAAACATACGGATACTCCATTTTCTGCTCCTTCCCACATCCTCTTATCATGGAAGTTAGGTCGACAGTGATCATTAAAATCACCAAAAGCCCCAGCCATATCCATATGTGACAGCTTACGGCAATCACATTCACTAATCTAAATCCAACCAATGTCAATTTGGTATTCAAGATGGGCAAAAGCATACAGAGAAGAGAATTGATCCAGCAATTGTTGCAAGGGCCACAACATATTCTGGAAATGTAGTGCGCATTGTCCAAGTTGTTTCTGAGGAAGCACTTGCAGAATAGGCAGCACACTGAAAAGAACACAAGAATAAATGATGAAAGGAAAGCCAACAGGGGATTTCACAAGTATGATTTCTTAATCATACGGAATGAGAAACAGATTGTGGATTATCTAGGTCAGAAAGATGCAATTCTATGATCTTCTGAATAACTACCAGTTATCACAATTTTGTAAAACAATATTAGAACCTGGCGAGATGAACCAAGACATGGCTGGGTTTTAGTAAAGTCTGTCCAACTCGTGGGGAATGAGGATGTGCCTGAAGAA
>JAYKKT010000073.1:19487500-19622500 GCA_036023115.1 Brasenia schreberi | reverse complement strand
ATACTTCAAAAACCCATTTGAATCAATAAAATAATTTATCAAATAACAACTTAGTTATTTGGGCAGCTGGTTAACCGGTCCAACAGTCCTTTTCAAGGCCAGTCTAACGTGTAGACTAAACCAGGTCACGGCCATGAGCCCGGTTCGACCGATCGGTGCATTCCAGTTTCCCAAACCATGGCATTCAGTGTATTTACAGAAATCAAAATATGGAATATCATGTTCTTCATGATCAATGATGTCCCGGCATTGACTATAGCTCAGTAGTATAATGTGTAATTCTAACAATTGGCCCGTAACTAATCACTCCCATCAGCGTGCTTCATTAAAAACTCCACATTTATAAGTATAAAATTTAAAATCTGGCAAAAAGGGAAACAGGGAAGGGAGAATCATGGGTTTGTGACAGATATTAGAGAAATTTGAAAGGGTCAATCATAACTTGATCCGAACAGATGCATGTATTACCTTGTGACTACTGCAACTCATGCAAGACAACAATCTAGCATATGGTAACCGTCTCAGCTGGGGGTCATGATAGGAACTCAAAGTCGGTTTATCCGCGGGAAAAGAAACCTCCCACATAGCCTTACAGACTTCCCTCTGGCTTGTCAACAAGTAATAAAACTGGAATATTGAAGAACAAACACTCAAACATATGTTCTCATTCGGTCTAGAGAACATCCTAACATTTCACAAGTAGTAAAGCAGAATAGTTATGGCACTATATGCATCTAGCCCCCAACTTTTTCTTGCATTCCATGCAGAAGGTAAGCAGAACAGTAACATAATAACATATTAAAACTATAATTTTGACAACGAGCATACTATCAAATAATGGCATGATTAAATTCTTACCGCCATTTTCTTGATCTTCATGACTGTCATGTTTATAAGAACAGATAATATTTTATCAAAGGAAAAAGATGATCATAGCAATTATTAAAGATTAATCACCATAATGCGAGCAGAAAAATTCAAAATCCAGACAGGTTCAGAATCACTGCTGCCAACCTGAGAAAAATTTGCCGCCAAGTAACACAAACATTCCAAAACATGGATCATCCATTGATAAGAAAAGAAAAGATCATCACATCAGCCATACACCTGGATGCTACCCAAATTGGCCCCACCCACCAAACTTGACAGATCACAATCTTGACTTCTAAAATGACAGGTTCAGTGTTCATGCACTCAACCAACCTGTTCTCATGGAAGTCTTAACAGCATCTGAAGCAGCATTCTCAAGTTAAAAAGGCAATTTTCTTTTCTTAGTTATGATAAGTCATCAGAGCCAACCCTTGAAACTGCAGAAACGCTAGGATACATCCAAAGAATGGCAAAAGAGTCATGCTTATTCTCGAGTAACATCTCACACTTCCACCAGAGAGAGAAATCTGGATTCTAAAAGAATCACTTTCTTCCATGTTTTGAATCGTCAGGAGCCTCTTGAATGCCAATGACCTCCTAAACGATCATGAGTTGATTTTGCATGGAAGAGAAGTTGCCCAAGCCAAAGTTGATGACAACGGCAAAAGAGAAAGCCCCCATTGTGCTTCTGTGCAGGTTGTAAATGTTCCCCTGATAACTAGGGTGGATGCAAAAGATAAAGGAGTACAAGGAATTTGCAAACCCATTTCATCTTTTAACCCACTGGAAGCTCTTCCTAGCTTTGGCTTTACCAGGCTTTTTCCTTTCCACCATACGTGGATCCCTTGTCAAGAGTCCCGCTGAAATGATGGAAGAAAATCATTAATAACCAATAATGCAGTAAGCAAAACAACGTTCCCTCCTAATATTAGTTATATATATCACACACATGCGCACACATAGGGTGTGTCTATCTAATATCCTTGCCAATTTATATGCTTACCCATTCTTGAAAATCTCAACCATCTACTTTAAAGGATGGATGGTTGAGTTCAAAAGTAAAAGGTACACGTAAATCAAGTACATCTAATAAAATACACATGATCTTTTTGTTTTCACTTTCGAACTCAACCATCCATCTCATGGCAAACATATTAGACTTTTCCTACACAAACATCGATCATTCTGAGTGGAATTTGTTTAATCGGTGATGAAATGAAGACGACCAAAGTTTGTTGGCCTCTTACATTTTTTTTAGAAGGTGATATCTAATGTCAACTTCCTTGCTGTTTCTTCTATGACTTGTGTGATGTTCCCCTTTCCATATTCCATGACTTCAGACCAATTCTTCTTGTATTTTAGTAATGCATAACTTTTAAAGAGGCCTGGTATAGTTCAGAGTAAAGCTACAAAGCAGCCGCTTCCATGCATTACACTTGGTTGTTCGAGAAATAAACTCTTCATGTTTAACTGTAACATGTCCCATATTAGGTGTAATTTGTCAATAATTTGATTCACTGCTATGAATATAAGTTTTCCATCTCATGATTTTCTGGACTTGTGGATGATCTACAGAATTGCATTTTGCTTGAGTAACAGAACAGCTGAACTGGATAATTTGGATCCCCAGAAAAACAGAATGTGGCAATGTTACAATGCTCATGATTACTCTGACTTCCTGATTCCCAGGATGTCATGGAGGAGTGGATGAGTTGTTGTACCTTAACCGAAAAATCTAAGATATAACTTGTTTTTTTCTTTGTTGATTGACAAGCTGACTGTATCACATGCACATATCAGGTATTAAATTCATGACCTTTTTCAACTTGAGGCTTTGAGTGAACCCTCTAGTCAGGAGACCTTTGACTCTGCAAAATATATCTGCTATAGAATCTGTTCCCACCAACAATTTAAGGTTACATGAGGTTAATGTGCATGCTGCCTACATGTGACTGCCAGATGTTTCAAGTCATCTACACAAGGGGAACTGAAGCAATCGAGCTATTATCTGCTTAACTCACATGGTTTGATATCGCAGTTAATACATGCCTAGGGTAATCAGATGTCAGACATGGTTTAAAGTGTTGGTATAACTGGAAGACAGTGCGTATTTGGTGTTCACGTTGTCCCCATACTTTGACAAGCCCAGTTCCTCTTTTCAAAATCCAAAACAGTGTGAGCCTAGTATGATCAAGTTGAGAAACCATCTTCTCACGTGGCAGAAGTAGTTGAAAAGCAATATAAAAAGTTCTAGCCAGTGTTGTTCAACATGTATCGTATCGTGTATCGTTTTAGTCCACGATAAGATTCGTATCGTATCGCCCCATATAATTTTTTAATACTAAAAACTTGGAAAAAACAAAAATTACAAGAATTCAGAAAAATCATAATAATTGAAAACAATTCATATAATGCATAAGTTGAGTAAATATTCATCAATCACCATTCAATTTTCAATGTATAAAGCATTTAAGCCGTACATTCTTAGCAAAATTACAACTTCAATCTTAATAAACCTGAAAATAAAAACACTTCATAAATTCCCACTCTTCACTTCATAAACCACCAAAACACTCAAATAAAGTGTCTCCCACTTCACAAATACAACGAAAAAGATATTCACACACTTCATAAGTTCATATATTGTCATTCAAAAAAGAAAAAACAAATAACACAAGAAAATACCAAATACAAAGAGAAACATAAAAAAGCTTATACCACAACCACCAAAATGTTAGTGTTGCCACTATCGGAGTGATGGTAAAGTTAGATACCATTTAAAACCGTTGGAGATGCCTCACCCTAACTGAAAATCACATTGGAGGAGCTTGAAGATGCAAACGGAAGCCAAAAACCTCGCAGAAATGCGAGTTTCTGTTTGGCCAGGTCCCTGGGCGTATCACCCGTTTCATACGATATGAGCGACACGTACTATACTGTGCAATACAAGTTGTATCATATAATACAACACGATACTATATAGTGTATCGTATCGTGGCAGATAACAGTGGTTCTAGCACCATTGCGACTTCATTTTCACATTTTTTTTTTCAAAGTACCACTGAAGTGCATCTACTAACTAATGGAACAGATTTCTTTTGGAGAATAGCTCACCAGATCGAAGATAAGGTCGAAGCCCAGGTTCCCAGTTCTGCAAAGCTCTGCTTATTCCAAGGCGAACAGCTCCAGCTTGACCTGCAGGCCAGCCACCAAAAGTAGCAGTCATCAAAGAACTGCATCAATGACTTCTAAAATATTCCTGTACACTTTCACGTAATCCCATTGAAATCTGGCTCTTAGGAAAAGGGACACGTTCCCGAGATTATGGAATGTGAATTTAAGAACAGAGTCTTATCTATAAACACCTGAACAAGATGAAGGCTCATATTCAAACAATAAATAGGTTGAAAAGGCAAGGTTGTATTCTACTTCATGATGCAAAGAATCAAATAAACAACCATCACTGGCATCACATTTATTCCTCAGTTTCCATCTAGCAATCATATGTTCAGAATCTGGAAGCTAGTACTTGGAGAGAGACATACCAGATACTCCACCACCTTTTACAGTACACTTCACGTCCCACATACCCAATGTCTTTGTTTCAGCAAATGGCTTCAGAAGATCAGCACGGTGGTCAAGAATCGGAAAGTAGACATCAAATTGTTTTTCATTGACAGTGAAATTCCCATTTCCAGGTTGAATCCAGACACGAGCTATACTACATTTCCTTCTTCCGGTACCATAAGCTCTTCCTTTTTCATCAACTTTTCTCACTCGTGATTTTGCAATTTCCTCCTGTTTCTTCCGTTCCATCTCTGCCCTTGTTGACTTCTTTTCACTTTTTTCCAAGCGGAGCTCTTCAAGTTCTTTCAGAGGAGGCAATCCCTCAATCCCCTCGAAATCTTTCAGTGCTATCAAGCTGTCTAACATAGCCTCCGTTATTCCTGAAGCAGCAATGAGATCCCCAAATGCACGATTGGGACCTGAAACCAAGAAATGAGAATAAAGTAGTTTCATTTGGGAGTCTGAGACAAATAGCACATCCAGAATAGAAACACTCAACTTTTTCAACTTCCAATGTCTTATGCCTAAGACATGGCTGTCAAGATCCTGAATTGTTAAAAGCACTTTAGTGTAAGGGAGCGCTTGAGCAATACATATAGCATAGGATAAGTTATGTAGCTGACAGCTTGACCTATAGGAACAATTTACAATTATGAAAGTCTTCACAATTAAAATATCACTATGCTAATAACATGAATGAAGCAAGACAAAGATTATAAATATAAAAATCTTAAATGTATTGATGTACAATGGCCATGTTGAAAATAAAACAGGCAAAATTGAAACAAATGATGTACTTTAACAAGCTTGAAGTACAAAAAAGTTTAGCAATTGAGCCCATTACAAATCTATAATCATCTCATGAATCAGAGTACAAGAAATCATGTAGAGCAAGCCAAATTAAGGATGTAAATAACAAGCATATGGTTCAAGGTTAATTTATGATGCATAATAGTGCATCAAAGACATTTTATTTATAATTGAGATTCATTTAATATATATATATATATATATATATTTTTTAAATGCTATGAAAAATAGCAATTAACCTTGTTTACATATAGTTGCATGCCCGCGCTATACTTGAAACACAAAAGTTAATCAAATGTTTGTATTTGTCCAAATATGGTAAAGGGTGCCCCTCAAACTATGTTATCAACATCCAACAGTGGGCAACTTAACACTAATATAGCATATCCCGGAATACAACAGATTTTAGGGTTCATCATCATCAAAAGCATATATATAGAGACTATAGAGAATTAACTATTAAAATAATAACCAAAACCATATCTCTGTCACGTCTTGTATATACAACTCAACATAAATAACAGAACTCGTAAAACTAACAGTAAAAATAATTATAAAAAATAAAATAAAATGCTTTGCAAACATTACAAAGCATAAAATTCACATACACAATAGATCATGAGAATGGAGAACTAGAAATCGAAAAAAAGAGATAATCATAGTAAACTAGAGTTTTGAGTAAAATCGACACTATTTTAACCACAAGTTGTTAATTGCATATAACAAAGACAAAGCAAGTTTTATATAATGGTTACAATCAAATATATATTACATGTCATCAAGAAAAAATAATACCTATCAGGTAACATAGTTAATTATATGTCATATTACATGAAAATGCATGCTACTCACTCTTTAGAACAAACAAAAGCTTGAATTCTCAACAAATACCAAGAACTCAGCACAGATTCCACAGAATTCATCTGCAATTCATGCATATAAAATCTGGTAAGAGTAGCAACAGTAAAGAACAAGAAGATGAAAATGAAAAGGATCTAGAAACAAGAAGTCACCCAGAATAATAAGAAAGCAAAGCCGAGAAAAGGAGAAAGATGAAGAAAGTGAACGTCAAAAGGTGAAAAAAGTGAACATCAAAAGGCACAGCTGGATCAGATGTTCAACTTGTGGAACTCTATAGCTTCCATGCGATGCATCACACCTCTTAAGAGGGCATCCAAAAGAGTAACGAGATCAAAAATTTCATATCAGATTGATAATCAACAACAACAACAACTAGGCCTTTTCCCATATTAGATGGGGTCTCAGATCAGATTGATAATACCTGATAAAAATTTAAATAGCTTCGTGATATTTTCCCATCTCCCCATCAAAAAGGCTACTCACTATCGTATCATCATAGATATTTGATACATAATGCGTTTATTGTGATTTGTGCATGCAAAACAACAGTAATACTGCCAACTATGTAAGCTAAAATGCAAGCATTACGGAAGCACAAATCTAAAAATTATTATTAAACAATTGCATTCAATCCGTATCGTTTTTCATAGACAGATGCATTCTCGTGTGACCTCTAACAGCAATAATGCGAAAAACTGATCAACTCGAACTAAAGCATTTCCAACTGAAGCATTCCAAATTGAAAAGACAACAGTCAAAATGAAGTGAAAATGAATAACTAGAGAAGAATTACCCTTTAAGATAGCAGATAACTCGGCTTCCTCCTTCTGAATCCTCTTTTCCTCCTGGGTCATTTCCTGCCCTTCTAAGTCACCGGCTTCGTCAATCGAAATTCCTTCGATTCCCTTTGGCGTAGCGGCAAATTCGCTACCGAGACTCTGTTCATCGTCCTCCTCCCCGAACGTCCACGGCTTAAACCCCTCGGCAGTCTCCCACGCGTCATCTTCAGGGACCGGCTGGAGATCCTTCGACGCCTCTTCGAAGATGTCTCCCCCTTTTAACGGTGAGTCTCCCGTCATTCCCGCGGCGTCCCACGCCTCACCTTCCTCCGAGGTCCCACCGATGACCCTCGGCGGGGGCGCCGATCCCTCCTCCCCTCCGAGGCCGCTCAGTTTCTCCTCACCGACGTCGCCCTCGATCTCGCCGAACATGTCCAGTTTTCCGTCTCCGGAGGTTCCCTCCGGCGAGAAACTCCAGCGGGCGGAGAAAGGATCGTCGCCGGCAGCGGGCCCAACGGGTTTCCCTCCGTTTCCGCCCTTCCCATCGGTGGAGAATGTTCTTGAAGACGCTAGAAGAGCAAGGGCCGGCCGGCAGGCGGCGGGAGCTACGACTAGCGGTATGGTTTTTAGGGGTCCACACGCTCGGAAGAGTCGAGCAATCATCATTGCGATCACGGCATCAGCCCTCCTCCTCCTCCTTAGGGTTTTGGCGGGGAGTCTCTTCCCGAGTTACAGAGACGTGGGTTTTGGGTTTAGGCCCCTGCGTGGGTAATGCATGCTTCGGGTCCGAGTGCTGGACCTAGATCCGCGCATGTTTAAAGGGATTCGGATCGCAATTCCGTGTTTCGGGTCGTACTCGTGTCATCTCATTTGGTGGTTCGCGTAAAAACTGGTTAGAAAACGACTGGATCCTCTTATTCTTTCACTTTGATCGGGTACCAACTTAATACCTTTGAGTAGCGGTTTTCAAGGAAACTGCCAGAACAAAAATCGAACCAAATCAGCAGTTTGGTTCAATTGTAGATATTGAACGGATTGCTTTGATTCGGTTCCGACCAGAGAAAAAGACCGTCACGGTTTCAATATTGGAACCAAACATGAGAAGCGAACCAAACAGAATTATAAATATATGAAAGATGGTTTCAGTGGTGGAGGATTAGTAGAAGGCGGATGGTGGATGAAATTGTGAGATCATGCAAAACATGATATTAAGTATGATTGATTATTAAGTATAAATTACTTCCTCTCTCACTCTTTATATATATATATATATAAAGAGAGAGAGAGAGAGAAATAATTTATATACTAATATATTATATATCTTGATAAGTTTATATATATATATATATATATGTATGTGAGTGTGTGAGTTTTATAACCTTGTATTCATATAAAATTTAGATTTTAGATCTAAATAATCTGATAGCATAATATTTTGTAATTTGTCAAACCCTAAAATAAGTAGAACCGTGATTTAAAACCGAATCAAACCTTAACCGTTAGTTCAGTTTGGTTCAATCCCCTAAAAGCTAAAAATCAACAATAAATGGTTTGGTTTGAGGGCTACTCATAAGTGGCAATTCGATCCTCAAGGGGTGCACGTATGTGTGTTAAGCTTAAACCTCCCGCTGCATGGAAAAGAGAACTTAATACCTTAGAGCTCATGTTCTTGTTATAACATTTCATGTTTTCTCATTGACCTAAACATATATATCTTTGAGAAAATTTCATGTCCTTTATAAAATATCGAGAAATTAAAGTTTCAAAGTATAATTAAAAAGAAAGAAAGAAATAGTTCTCTAAAATTTGTGACCTATTGAGTGCATTAACTTAGTCTAATTGTCATTTAAAAGTCACATTCAGCCAACACTTTTCATATAAGAGGTTATGTGTCTACTAATAGACTTATCCAGCTCCAACCCGGATCCTCAGGTTGAAAACTGAACCACCCGCCGGTCGAAACTGAAATGCAACCTGGGACTCCCTACAGTTGATGTAATAAAAACCTTATAGCTAATTAGTTTTTGGCTTGCGGCATAAAAGCCTCAGGTCCCTATTCATCAACCATAGATTTCTATTTGATTAACAGAAAAAAGTTGAGGTCTAAAAAAATTTGAAAAACTACAGGACAGTTTTGTGAAATCTCTGTATATATATTTTTTCAAAGACAAGCAAAGTTAAGGAGACCCCTACCCAATATATTCTTATAAAAGTTGATGTACCGCCCAATCCTTAGATGATCTCTCCACGTTCAAAGAAGACTTGCCTTCTACTATGGTCATGATGAAGATGCACTTGGAAAAGGCCCACTTCTTTTAGTTGGAAAATTTTCAATCTAATATCGAATTTCAGAGGCAGAATGCTTCCTCTAAAAACACCAGTTGGTTTGGATGTTTGATTTTCTTCGGTTTGACCCATTACACTTTGGAATCTTGACTTTTAGATCCCTCAAAATTGACACCACCTTTCCTATTCAGCGAATCATCTAACAAGGTAGTTGTTCAAAATAATTCAATCTCTACAATAGGATAATTAACCTCTACTTGTACAACATCGATCCAAGCTGATTTGGAACGTCAATTCACATATTTGCAGGTTTCGACAGCCGGCTTCGGCCTCCGATGTAACAAGAAAGAAAAGTTCGGCCTGTTCTAATTTTACTGAAAACTTCTTGTCAGCATCCCTTCGCAAGAAAATGATTAAAACAACACTCCTGTCCTCTAACCTCCCTCCTCATTTCTCCCTCCCTCTTCACATTCATCACGCACCTTCTTTCACTTGCAGACTCTTTCATGCACCACAAACACAAACTCTTTGCTGATGATCACTCTGCACAGTTAATTACTCTTATAGCCAAGTCTAACAGGGGGATGTCGGGGCTTATTTTGCGTGCAGTAGAATAGTTATCGATGATTGGCATCTTAGCATACCTCGCATTCCTGCCCCAAGTGGCTGGCAGGCTTTCGAGCTAGGTATCTTTGGTCACTCACTGATATCAATAGCAAGTGAAAAACTATGAGTGGACAATCTCTTGAAGGCAACTCTATTATAGAGATTGCAGTGCTGCAAGAAGGGTGGTTCAGCCAATGCTCGTTCAAGCTACCGCCCATCCACTCATTGGATCTATCTTCGCTTCTCCATCAGTGAGGTCCACATAATCTTTCACTTGCACTGTCCCTAGGTTTCAGATCCTTCTTTCCAATCCGCCCTGGAGCACTCCCTCCATCTCTGCACAATGGGACAGGAAGGTTCTTTCTTCTTGGGTGCTGGAGGAATTGCATTATAATGGAAAAAGTTCCACTGAGTTCATAATTGCAATAAAGGAATCAAAATAGTATCTGCAGCACGTCGAGGGACATCAATGATCCCCCAGTGGCCGATTCCAACAGCAGAAATCCTTGTGACACCTTCCAAATCAGCCCATACTTAAAGAACTCCTTAGAGTGTTCATCCTTGGACTTACAATGGTTGGTGACCATGTCACAAGTCCAACAAGAAACTGGGAGGACTGCTTCGTCCAATTAAAAAAGAAAAAATCATTTAGAAAACGAGAACTAAGCAGGATAGATGTTCAAATCACCAATACTCTAGCCATTTATGGATCCCGTTTGGGAAGTAGTTATTCCTATAGGTATCAAATAATTTTCTGCATTTATGTTAAGAATGCCAGAATAGTAGAATACAAGGAAAACTATTTCAGCTTCTTGGTGAAATCAGAAATTTCCAACAAATGAATCCTAGAAATGGCATCAGCTTCATTCCTCTCTTTTTCAGTGCTGTAGCCCCATCTCCCTAACAAATAAAATCATTCAATTACTATCTCCAAAACTTGCACACTCTTATATATATACATATATATGTATATATGGGAAGGGGGAGAGAGAGAGAAACTGGATTTTGCATGCTTCCTTTGCATTTTGGAAATATGAGTAACAACAACAACTAAGCCTTTTCCCATACTAGACGGGGTCGGCTACATGGATTCTTTGTTTCCACAGATCCCTATCGTGTGCCATGTTAGCAATTAACTCCCAATAAGCTAGATCATTCTTTATTGTTTCTTTCCAACACTTTTGTGGTCGTCCTCTACCTCTTTTAATACTTTCCAAAATTAGTTTTTCTAACCTTCTTAAAGGTTCTTCTTTTGATCTTCTTTCTATATGTCCAAACCATCTTAAACGATGTTCTCTCATTTTATCCTCTATTAGTGCCACTCCTAATTTGTTTCTAATAACCTCATTATGTATACGGCCTTTTCTTGTATGACCACTCATCCATCTCAACATCTTCATTTCTATCACAGACATCTTTTGTACATGTTGATGATTAACTGCCCAACACTCAACACCATAAAACATGGCAGGCCTAATTGCTGCTCTATAATATTTACCTTTTAACTTTAATGGTATCTTCTTATCACAAAGAATACATGATGCTCCTCTCCATTTTAACCAACCAGCATTAATTCTATGTGTAACATCTCCATCAATTCTTCCATCACTCTGAAAAATTGACCCTAGGTATTTAAAACTTTCCTTTTGGGGAATGCAATGTGTGCCAATTTTAATTTCCATGTCCTCTGAAGTAACCAAATGATCAAACTTACATTCCATATATTCTGTCTTTGTTCTACTAAGTCGGAGGCCTTTGCTTTCTAATGTTTCTCTCCATAGTTCCAATTTTCTATTAACTTTTTCCTTAGACTCTTCCACTAATACAATGTCATATGCAAATAACATACACCAAGGTACTTCATCTTGAATATGTTTTGTTAACTCATCCATCACCATTATAAATAAGTATGGACTTAAAGTTGATCCTTGATGTAACCCAATATTAACTTCAAAGAAGTCTATCGTTCCTTCATGAGTCCTCACACATGTTTTTGCACCATCATACATGTCTCTTATAAGGTTAATATATGTCAATGGGATACCTCTTTTTTCCAAAGTTCTCCAAAGAACCTCCCTCGGTACCCTATAATAAGTTTTTTCTAGATCAATAAATATCATGTGAAGGTCTTTCTTTTTTGCTATAAAATGTTCCATAAGATGTCTTAAAAGGTGAATCGCTTCAATAGTAGATATGCCTTGCATGCATCCAAATCGGTTCTCTGTTGTACTTGATACTTGTCTTAACCTACATTCGACAATTCTTTCCCATAATTTCATAGTATGACTCATTAACTTGATACCTCGATAATTCGCACAATTTTGAATGTCTCCCTTGTTCTTATATATGGGTATAAGTGTACTTGCTCTCCATTCCTCGGGCATCTTTTGGTTTTTCCATATTTCATTAAATAGTCTTGTGAGCCAAGTGATTCCTATTTCTCCTAGTATTTTCCAAACTTCTATAGGAATATTATCTGGTCCTACCAATTTACCACCCTTCTTATGTTAAAGAGCCTCTTTGACTTCATTCTTTTGAATACGTCAGTAGAAATTATGGTTTATATACTTTTCTGACTTGGCTAAATCTCCTAAACTAATACTAACATCTTTATTTTCATTAAAAAGATTATAAAAATAGTTTTTCCATCTATTTCTTATATCATCGTTTGCCACTAAAAGTTCTTCATCCTCGTCTTTTATGCGTTTAACATAATTAAGATCTTTAGTTTTCTTATCTCTAGCCCTAGCTATCCTAAAAATATCTCTTTCACCCTCTTTTGAGTTTAGTTTTTTATATAAGTCCTCCCAAATCTTAGTTTTTGCTTCACTAACGGCCTTTTTCGCTTCCTTCTTTGCTTTCTTATAAGCTTCTAAAGTTTCACTAGTTTTCTTGGCATAATGTAATTTGTAACATGCCCTCTTTGCCTTGATTTTATTTTACACTACTTCACTCCACCACCAAGCTTCTTTTTGTGCCGGTACACCTCCCTTAGATACCCCTAACACATCTTTCGCCACTTTCCTAATATGTATAGCCATATTGTTCCACATATCACAGGGTGTGCCAACATAATTCCAAACATGTCCTTGAAGGACTTCCTGTTTAAATATATCTTCTTTCTCGCTTTTGAGGTTCCACCATTTAGTCCGAATAGCTCGATGCACTCTTTTCTTCTTTGTCCATTTTTTTATTTGTAAATCCATAACTAAAAGTCGATGTTGGGTGGTTAAGCTTTCTCCTGGAATTACCTTACAATCTTTACAACACGCTCTATCTTTTTTTCTACAAATAAAGTAATCAATTTGTGTTTGTGATAAGCCACTCTTATAAGTAATTAAATGTTCATCTCGTTTTTTGAAGATTGTATTGACTATAAAGAGATCAATTGGGAATATGAGTATCATTTAAAAATTTATAATAAAGATATTTTAAAAAAATAAAAGACAACCTTATTACATTCATACACCTAAAAGTAAGAGGGGCATGAGTGCTTCGTGTGAGAGTGTGCAGAATCTAATCTCTTTCTACATATACATATATATATATATATATATATATATATATATATATATATATATAAACTACCTTCTACAGCCAGCAGCCACCTTCTACTTCCTTCACTCTCCTCTAACATTAGTAGTCATAATGGCAGCAACCACCACCTTCAAAAATTTGTATGTTCATCTATATACAGAGAAAAGGATTTACTGGACTCTCATACACGCTAGACTATCCATGCCGATACGAACTATTCCTTTGGAGAGATTAATAGTCTAGATACAACAACTACAACTAAGCCTTTTTCCATACTAGACGAGGTCGGCTAAGATTAATAGTCTAGATAATACAAAAAAAAGTGAATAAATATAAGTTATACATTCTAACCAAAAACAACTTTTTACTTCTTCTTTTTATCCATCATCTATCACTTCTATCAAACAGTCCAAATTGGCATTGATGGTATAGCACGTGTAGTAACACGAGAGTCGAGCATCTCTCTCTCTATAGAGAGATAGTGATTGGATCCGGTCATGACACAACCCACTCATGCCTTACTATTTCTTTTTTGTAGTATGGGCATAATAAGAATGTTCATGATTTTTAAATACAATCACAACCTTTGAAATCACACTCACGTTCCCAAAAAGCATTGGTCAAGCATGAGTGAACAGTGTCAGTTGCGGGCAGGATCCAATTTTCCTACATACATAGAGTGAGAGAGAGGATGCTGGCAGCAGCTCAATTGGCTGGTCTCACAAAACAGGTTTAGGAGGGTGAAGAAAGGTGGTTAAGGGTTGTAGGGTAGTTCAAGTGGCATAAGGTGGCGGTGTACACCAGGTGCACTAGTGCGCATGCAAGCATCTGTATGTGTGTGTGTGTGTGATGGAGTGAATGTGCATGCAAATCATAAAGAATCACCTAGATACAAGCTCCACTTATCCAACACATGATCCTTGATGACATTATTCAGGGTTGCCAGTTGATCTTCAACAAAGCTACAGAAAGGAGTGTCACTGCCTCGAGAAGAGAAACATAATAACCATTACCACATTGCCTCAAGGGTCAAAATCTGGTACCTCAGATGTCCAAATTTGATTCCCTGCTTTTTCCTTTGTTTGTAAGGTAAAAGTGCAACAGTAGAGTAAGGGGGACCTGGTCATGGGCCTAAGTACAGTTTGAAGAGCAGAGTCCAGCTGCTAGTGGACACATTAAATTAAACATGCTCTAACATTGACCTGAAGTACTACTTAGTGCAAACCACCACTGGCTTGTATTTGATATTGCTTCTTGGGTGTAGAGGGTCCGGAAGATGTGATCCTGCGGATATTTAGTGGAAGACAAGTTCTGTATTGTGTTATCTGTAACGAGGGTTCTGAAAAAGTCCTAAATGGCGGTTGACAACAAATTTTGAGCATCTTAAAAGGTTCTTATGTCATTACTATGAAATAGACCACTATCTAGAGAACTGGTCCCTAAAATGAAAGAAGTAAGCAGTCTAAGCAAAAAAGGAAACAGATTGCATGAAAAGAATTTATATACTAAATACAACAACTAAGCTTTTCCCATACTACAACATGGGGTTGACTACATGGATTCTTTGTTTCATAAAGCCTGATCATGTGCTATGTTAGCAGTTAAATCAACATAAACTAGACCATTCTTTATTATTTCTTTCCAACACTTTTGTGGTCTTCCTCTTTCTCTTTCAACATTTTCACAATCTAGTTTCTCATATCTTCTTACCAACACTTTTGTGATCTTTGTCCAAACCAGCTTATATACTAAATAACAAGATAATATTAGGGGGCACACACACAGAGAGAGAGAGAGTACTGAAGTGTCAGTCCCATGTTTTCTGGTTTATTCTGAAGCTGCTTCAGCACTTCCACCTTTGGTCTGAAAGAACATCAAGCAATGTTAAAAGGAAGCTTGTTAAAGATTTTTCCAAGGATTTGTATTCAAGGACACCACAGCAACTTATAATATAAAAATAAAGCATGCTACAGCTGAGCATCCAAGGAACAAAACATTTAAGAAGCTTTTTTGATAAAAAAATATACTGACCCAGTTCCCAGACCAGAGATTCTTTCTGGTGGGATTGTTACTCCAGCCAACTCACGCAGCAGTGCATCAGCGAATCTGCTCTGGAGAAAGTAAACATATCACAGACATGAATCTGGTAACCATTTTCTGGAATAAAGCTTGCCAACCTCTTAGTCGCCCATTGTCTACAGTGAGGATTGATAAATGCTTAAACAAACAGAGTCTACCTAGGTAAAGGCCACACTGACCAAGCAATAAAACTACTGTCATCTTTGAGATTTCGAGTTTACTGCTAGACTATCCCAAACCCCCCCCTTCATATGGCAAGAACTGAACCAACAAGCACTTTTATATGTTCATTCAAATTGTGTAACTGAGGAACTAGCCATTGTCTCAAGCAGTTCAACCAAGCCTATGACTTGGCTCCACGTCCATGCAGGTTTAAGCAATTTTAAATGTCATTATGCAACCTAGAACGCTGGGAACTGCAACCTCTCAAAGTCCCAAGTGTTAAGAAGTATATCGGATCCTTAGATATTGGATCTATTCATGGTTTTCTGTTCCAGTTATTAAGTATGTCTGAGTAAGGTAGATTAGTCTTTTAAGTTATAAAGATAATATAAGTATCAACTTAAGCTTAGTGTTAGAAGTAGTGTAGAGTGGTGCAGCAGTTAGGAAGGCTGCAGTAAAAAGCTGACTCTTGTCCTCTTGGTTGAGAGGTGTTCTCCGACCAAAATTTTGTATTCTACAAATTGTTTATCAATAAATTTTTCCACAAGGTATCAGAGCCTTAGGGCATCAAAAACAGTGGGTTCGACAAGAGCAAATCTCGCATTTGGTGGTTTCGTTGTTGGTGATAAAGTGCCGAAGTGTTGGTGCACAGCAGATTGGGAAAGACAACTGCATTGTATGACTGTTGGCGAAAGACAGCAAGGTAGAGCAAAGAAAACATCATAAGACAGGTTAGTTTTATCCTCCTAGACTCCTAGTGGTGGTAATACCTATTGTGGCTGCACAGGAAAATAGGGAGAGTAATCAATCTCCCATTACAAATTTTTGTCTGATGTGCAGAAATTTTTGGAATCAATTACAACATCTAGTTGTGTCAACATATTAGGGATTCATTAACCCTAATATTGAAAGATAATCAAAAGGGGGAGTATGACAGATAAAGGTAAATCCATTGGAGTCACGTTAGTAGTTTCAGATGTTAAGACAAGAGAGAAAATCGATACATTTCAAATCACAAATATTAAATTAGATAGCAGTAGCTTTTAGGATGAGTTACAATTCTATGCAACTATCAAATGCTCAGTTTATTCCAAAGAAAGAAATGAAGAGTATGAAAAAATGAAGGTTTTTGATTTGCTATGGAGCATTAATCATATTCTAGGAAGAGAAGAACAACCTCCCTCTTGGATGGTGTATTCTCTTCTTCTCATATAAGAAGATAGGAGGAGACTTGAAAAGGAGATCAGTCTCGTTGCTGACCAGAATGCCTTTATGAGAAAAAATGAGTTTCAATATTCTCATGAGAGAGGAATACATAATGCTAGAGGTAGAGATCGTGGACGACCCTCTTATGAAGAAAAGGAAAAGCTAAAATATACACATTGTAACAAGTATCGACACACTAAGGATGAATGTTGGGACAAACCTGATTTCATAAAAAATAGAGTAAACTATGCTCATGTATCATAAAATTCCTCTGACAATGCTATCAATGAATTAATAAAGCGAATAGAAAGCCTAGAATCAAGATTCACTAACCAAACTTCAACATCCACATCTCATGCTACTACTACACTACTCCAACTAAGCATTTTCCCATACTAGATGGGGTTGGCTACATGAATTCTTTATTTTCATGTTAAGTTTGACAAAGTTTTATGTTGGCTGTCAAAAGCCTAACGCAACCCTCCTCCTTTATCCGAACTTGGGACCGGCAATGCAAGGGTGATCTCTTATATAAGTAGTACAATAGCTCAAAATTTTTACTTGGCAAATGGTAAATCTTCTTGATCTTCTAGATCTCAAGTATGGGTAGTAGACTATGGGCAACGAATCATATGATAGGAGACAAAACATACTTCTCATATTATAAACTTCTTACCAAGGAGCCCATTAAATTGGCAGATGGATCTAAGACTTCTATAATAGGAAAAGGAAGTGTGCAAACTCAATTTGCCAATTTATCTTATGTATTTCGTGTCCCGATCTTCCCTGTAAATTTGTTATATGTCAGTTCTTTAACAAAAACTCTTAATTGCTCAGTCACCTTCTGTCCTTCTACTTGTGTTTTCCAGGGTGGCTATATATATATACTGGATGACTACTCATCTACCAGTTCTTCTGGTACTACTTCAACTATGACCACAAGTAGAGCAAAGATTAGGATATGGCATGAGCGCCTGGGACATTTACTTGTGTCCAAATTTAGTCGTGTAATTCCTAGTATTCTTCTTTAGTCAAATAATGTATCTTATGTATGTCTTAAGGCAAAGCATCAAAGATTTTCTTATCCTAATAGCGAGTATAGAAAGTCACAACCATTTGAATTGATTCATTTTGATGTTTGGGGTCATAGTCCAGTAGATTCTCTTTGTGATCAAAAGTACTTTGTTTCTTTCATAAATGATTGTACCCAACTTTTAATAGCAATATTAATGAAATTCAAGGCTAAAGTTTCAGTTATTTTTTATATTGTCCATAAGTTTATCCTGGGTAAAAAAAAATTATTCTGATAATGGTGGAAAGTATCTTGTTGGCTAATTACAATACTACCTCTCTACGCATGGCGTTATTCATCAAACTACTTATCCAAATACTCCTCAGCAAAATGGGATAGCTGAAAAGAAAAATAAACACATTCTAGAAGTAGCACGCACACTTCTTATTGGTGCAATGCGCCTAAATTTTATTCAGGTGAAGTTGCGCCTAAATTTTATTGAGATGAAGTTATCTTAACCTCAGTCTATTTAATCAATAGAATGCCAAGTTCAGTACTCAGTGGTGAATCTCTTGAAAAATTCTTACTCACGAGACAAAATTGTTCCATGTTACCCCCTCATTTTTTTGTTGTACATGTTATGTCCATATCCACCAACCTCAAGGATAAACTTGACCCCAGGACTATCAAAGTGTATATTTCCTTAATACTAAAATTCATAAAAAGGGTACAAATGCTATGAACTCATAGGAAAACTTATGTTTCTCTAGATATCACCTTCTTTGAGTCTACTCCCTACTATTTCTCCAAGAGGGAGCTTGTGAATCTAGTGAATAAACTTATGAATGTTCTTTCAATAAGTCCTAGAGAAATAGAATCATAACCTAACGAGAAAGAGGAGATCTAAGATGCTCCAAAAGAGACCAAGGTATACAAACGGGAACAGAGAAATGTAACAATGCTTAAAAATCAAATTAAAGTGATCAAGATCAAAGATCTTCCTTCAAATTCAAATCCTAAGCTTCCCATAGAGTCAGATTCTAAGTTGCTTATTGCCCTTCCAAAAGGTAAAAGAACATGCACTCTCTATCCTATCTCCTAGTATGTTTCTTATGGATGCACTTTTGTAAGTTATCAAAATTTTGTTATGAATATTGAGATATATCCCATGCCTAAAATTGTTGAGGAAGCTAGTAAAAGCCCTAAGTGGAGGGAGGCTATGCAAGTTGAATTAGATGCTCTAATCAAGAACACTTGGACTATTGTTGATTTACCTTTAGGAAGAAAATTGGTGGGCTACAAGTGGGTTTATATAATCAAGTATAAAGTTGATGGAAGTCTTAAAATATATAAAGCAAAACTTATTGCTAAGGGCTACAACCATTCCTATGGTTTGATTATAACGAAACATTCAAAGAATCCATGTAGCCGACCCCGTCTAGTATGAGAAAAGGCTTAGTTGTTAGTTATTGTATTTGCTTCTATGGCAAAGCTCACTTCTTTCAGGGTTATTATTGTTGAAGAATATGTTTATCTAGTGTCTTTGTGTTAGTTTTATGTTTTTAAGTATTATTGTACTCGCCCAAAACTGTAGGAGCATTTTGGTAATTTTCTGTATTAGGGGTATTTTGGTCATTTTACGTTTTACAGCTCCTTATATAAGGGCTGATAAGTTGTATTAGGGTTTAAGAGTCTGTGAATAAAAAGAGAGAGAAAGAGGGGGGGGGGGGGGGGGGGGGCCTCCATTGGAGGTCTACCCCCTCCTCCGATCTCAACATTTCCTCTTCGTTTATGTTTATTATTTTAATCTCCGTTGCGCATCTGCATTTCCAACATGGTATCAGAGCCTGTTTTGGTGAAAATCGTGGGTGAAACGAAAGAAAAACGAGGAGAGGTCATTAAGAAGATGTGCGATGAAACTAGGGCTCGGATTCGCATACTCGAAGGACCCCTCGGCTCCAATGATCGCATCATTTTTTATATATGGAAGGGAGGAACCGGACACAAAGGTTCCCCCAGCCATGGATGCAGCTTTACGTGTCTTCAAGCGTACTACTAGATTTATAGAGGATGAAAGGCTTGTTAATAAAGTCCATCCAAGAGAGCAGTGGTACCCATATGCATGTATTATCTGCAGAGGAGACTCCAACTTATGCTACACCAAATGAGAGAGTTCTCGACATACAGGAGAAACACTACAGGTGAATATTTCTGTCTACATAAAGGACACGGAAAGTAGGGTCACTGACGACCTTAACGTAATCAGGAGACAACAATCTCTCAATCACTTCTCATATAAAGAGAAGTTTCTCATAAACCACTGAACGAGAACCAAAAAGTGGTTCTCTGGGTATGTGAAGTTTCCGACTGGCCTATCTTTGGATTGAAGGCATGGGATCAAAATAGAATATGATGAATTAAGTCAGATTTACTCTTTATGGGTATGATGCACGCCAAGTGTTCGACGGAATGCATGAACCAGATGTTGTTGTGCATACTACTCTAATTGCAGCGTATTTGCAGTCTTAGCAGAATGAACAAAGATGCGAATTGCAGTGTGCAAATTAATTCTCTGGCTGATATATATACCGTGCTCCACCAAGGCCATTATCTTATGAGTCAGACTCCATATATTCTCTTTTACACCATGGACCAGTAAGGCATGAAAAAGCCTCCTGTCATTTGCACGAAGCGTCTGAGACACTTAGAAGAAGTTGCAGTAGTAATGGCATGGATATGGCAGAGAAGGGGAATCTGCAAGAGCATGAAGGGCATTCAAAAATAGGTCGCTTGGAATCCTATATCTAGGAAAAGAGTGTGTTATGTGCAAGAAGAGATGATTAACCTGCACATCAAATGTTTGATTAAATGGCTAAGAGAGATGTTTATCCGCATAAGTGTTCGCTGAAATGCTGAAGAAGATATATTTACCTATACATCAAGTGTTTGAAGAAATGTCTAAGAGAGATGAAAATTCAGGAAAAGAGTAAAGAAGAGATTAGTACGTGATGATTGTCTCCATTTGAAAAACAACATGAAGAAAGTATAGAGAAGAGATATATGCTAAAGATTGCCGTTATGAGGACTTCAAAAATATTTTATTCACAGCCAGTGAGGTTGCAGGAATTTGCTGCTATGAAAGCTGCTTGAAAAAAAAAATGAATGATAAAAGTTTGTTGCAGCCATAGATGCTGCTTGAGATGACAGCCAGGATGGCTGCTTTATTAATGTGACAACCAGGATGGCTGCTTTGATGTTGTGATAGCCAGGATGGCTATTTATTGATGTAACAGCCAGGATGACTGCTTTGATGTTGTGACAGCCAGGATGGCTACTTTGATGTTGTGACAGCTAGGATGGCTGCTGTGTTGATGTGACAGCCAGGATGGCTGCTTTGTTATTGTTACAGTCAAGAAGGCTGAGTTGATGTTGCAGCCAGAGATGCTGCTTGAGATGATTAGCCAGGAAGGCTAAGTTTACATTGCAGCCAGAGATGCTGCTTGATATGATCAGCTAAGAAGACTGAGTTGAAGATATTACAGCCAAAGAAGTTGTTGAAGATTAAACAAGTGATGAAGACAGATGAAGAATGTTGCAAGCAGATATGAAGATTTTTTGGCAAGTTTGGAGTTTGAAGTATCTCACTCCCAACTTGAGGGGGGTGTTGAAGAATATGTTTATCTAGTGTCTTTGTGTTAGTTTTATGTTTCTAAGTATTATTGTACTCGCCCAAAATTGTAGGGGCATTTTGGTAATTTTCTGTATTAGGGGTATTTTGGTCATTTTATGTTTTACAACTCCTTATATAAGGTCTGATAAGTTGTATTAGGGTTTAAGAGTCTGTGAATAAGAAAGAGAGAGAAAGAGGGGGGCGGCCTCCATTGGAGGTCCGCCCCCTCCTCCGATCTCAACATTTCCTCTTCGTTTATGTTTGTGATTTTAATCTCCGCTGCGCATCTGCGTTTCCAACAATTATGAGTCTTGAAGCTCATAAGGGTTGGGACCTGTGACGTAAAAAATGCTTTTCTCTAGGGCAATCTCAATGAAGAAGTTTATATAGAATTACCTCCGGGAGTGATACCAAAGCGCAGAAGAGGATAATATGTAAATTAAATAAGGTTATTTATGATTTCAAACAATCACCTAGAGTTTGGTTTGAAAAATAGAGTAAAAGCGTGAGCAATTTTAGATACCATAGAAGTGCAAATGATTACACCTTATTTTTTAAGAAGGAAAAGAAAATACCTATTCTCATTATCTACGTGGATGATATCATCGTCAGAGGAGATATCTTGAAGAAATCACAAGACTAAGGGCCGACTGCATCAGTTGTTTGATTTAAAGGACTTGAGTAGATTACAATATTTTTTGGGAATTTAAGTTTTATACTCTAGTAAAAGAGTATTTCTAACCCAAAAAAGGTACACCTTGGATTTATTAAAGGATACAAATATAACAGATTACAAGAAGTGTGATACCCCTATGGAAGTAAACAAGAAACTATATCTTGATGACACAAAGTATAGAGATGTGGGCAAGTATTAAAGATTGGTTGGGAAGATGATTTACTTGACAATTACTCGTCCAGGCATTACTTATCCAGTTGGTATGGTTAGTGGATTCATGCATACTCTTATGAAAATACATATGGATGTGGTTTATCGAATCTTGCGGTATTTGAAGGCTACTCCTGGGTTTGGTTTTCTTTACTTTAATTTTGGAAATCTTAATATTGAAGTATATTCAGATGCAGACTCGGTTGGATCTCTTGATGACAAGAAATCTACTACTGAATATATTAAATTATTTGGGGCAATATAGTCTCATGGAAGAGTAAAAATCAGTTTGTAGAGCTTAGTATAGAGTAGTCGCTCATGTGATGTGTGAAGGGTTATGGTTAGTATCTCTTGTACTTTAGTTGGGCGTGGATGTGCTATATCCTATTATCGTATATTATGACAGCAGTGCAACTATACAAATTGCATCAAATTATGTGTATCATGAGAGGACTAAACATATTGAGATTGATTGTCATCTCATAAGAGAGAAAATAGCAAGTCAAGAGTTCAAGTTGATGTATGTTAAGTCGGCAAACCAAATAGCAGATTTTCTTACTAAAGAAATCAATAGAAGGAGCCTCATGATGACTCTCACTAACTTGGGTGTAATGAACATCTTCCACTCAACTTGAGGGTGAGTCTTAAGAAGGTTGCAGGAAAAAGCTGACTCTCCTCTTGGTTGAGAGGTGTTCTCCAACCAAAATTTTGTACTCTGCAAATTGTTTATCAATAAATTTTTCAACACCAAGTAGCGCATTAGTCCTAAAACTCCAATTCTTTTATATGCTACCAAAATCATTAAGATAGAGAAAGATGATTAAATGCTATGTTAAGGATAGTATTTTGGCCCAAAATTTGCTCATCTTCCCAGTTACCTGTTTTGTGGTCACTATATACAGCTTTGAGATTGAAAATTTAAGAGCATCTGCTATTCCTGGGTAAAATCTGCAGGAGCAAATGGTAGTAAGTTTAGATATGAGATGCTGTCATTCCAAAGAAAGATGAAAGATCATATTGTACATCATATCGAATAAGATCAGCAATTTGATAGGCAACATTTACTAGTTGTTCTGGTCAAACAGGAACTGACAGAATGACTGAGAAAACATATGATACTTATTCAGATATCATGTTTGATTCTTCTGGTGGGCTGCGGGCATCTTAATATAGGATGAACCAGGAAAAGAAAGAAAGTGCCAAAACCCAAAGTTAATCTAAACTAGAAAATATCATAAAGGCTACATCAACCACACATTAACTCCATTAAGTGCACAATGTTAATTCGAGTATAAATGTAAAACAGAAAGGAGAAAAATAAGAATTGTAATAAAGAAAAGGAGAAAAATAAGAAAGTGTGTTTCATCATGAAATTAATTATAGACCCATCTCACCTGTTGGCATTAATCCAACCAGAAAAATCATTTTCTATCCACTCATCTCTCACACTGCCAAATAGCTCTATCAACCCTTCCCTGTGCTCATTCCACTCTTCCATTATCATAGGTTTCAACTTTAACCAGTTCTCCAGTATAGCATCAACGGTGAGTCCAGATGAAACCTTAAATGAAAAGGGCCTTGTTTGTGTTAGGCTTGACAAGAGGAGGAAACCAACTTTTGTGAAACAGAATTTCATGAATATGAACAGCAACTTTGTTTAAACTTGCAATAAAAAAAAACGTTCAGAGCAAGAAATTGTGTCCTTAGGCACACTTCATTGAAAGTTTCAAGAGGTATTTTCTGGAGGTTATGTTTTTTCTTATTTAGATAATTATATGCAAACCTGCAGACTATTACTGTTACACACCTGCATTTGGTTGTGACAGTAAAGTATTTTCTTGCACTGAGATTGGTATCTAAGCTGTAATAAGTTTTAGCAGTCAAATCTCATGCGTTAATACACATTCACAAGATAGTAGGCAAGGATGAATACCTGCGCTCAGAGAGTCTCAATGAAATTTTTCCGAGTCTCACTGAGGCATTCTGATTCAGCTACATGTAATCTGATTTAATATTCATGTAGAGAAATATCAATCTCAGATTTTCATTCAGTACGAAGAGACCAAACTTTATAACAGGGAAAACTAAACAGGCTTTATGCATATGATGAACTTAAGACAGAGAAGCACAGAAGCTCTATCAGCAGTGTAATCATTATGCTTCAAACACTTGCAAAAGGAAAATCCTTTTACCCTGGTAAAAGAACTTACTGATGACTTACGAATATCAGGTCTCCGAATTTCAGAAAGCAGCGGAACAAGCAACACATTTTCGTATCCAGTTTCCACTACAGGTCGAATCTGACATCAGCAAAGTGCAGTGAGCACAAACTTGTTAGCGCTCTTTTAAAGTACCTTACCTCTTTGCGTACTCAAAACAGTAGCTCTTGTGAAATACAAAACATTGTAACAAATAGAATATTTTCAAATGATGGCCATAATGATAAAGTAGTGATGTTACTCTCTCTCTCTCTCTCTCTCTCTCTCTCTCTCTCTCTCTCTCTCTCTCTCTCTCTCTCTCTCTCTCTCTCTCTCTCTCTCTCTCTCTCTCTCTCTCTCTCTCTCTCTCTCTCTGTTGCTGCTTAAGCAGCTGAATCAGGCCAACGTTTTGCATCCTATAGCATCTCTTCTTTTTCTTGTGTATTGCTGCATCAAGTAGGTCAACAATCATCCAATAGTTTCTCTGGTACTTCTTGTCTAGTGCTGCTTCAAGTAGCTTAAATACGTCAAGCTGCTGTGATGTTGGTCGAACATCCCGCTAATTCCAATCAAATAGCCTTCAAAGAACTATACAAGCATTTTGGATAAGCAATCTAAACAGCAGAAATTGGGTATGATCCTTTCTTTGGGTGGGCAGGAAAAGAGTTACAAGTTACTTAAGGCATAATGACCTCATAAACCACACACTAAATTTTCAGATTGCCCTAGCCTGTCCTTTGAAGAACTGAAGGGACTAGATCTGACTCTTGGCTTATGTCAAGAATGGTTAGGTGGTGACTATAACCTTTATGTGGACATCCAAGTGAAGAGAGAAAAACGTAAGAAGTATGGGATTTTCTTCATCTTCATTGGAGACATCCCTGCACGGCAGAAGCATCCAAGCAGACCTCTCTCTTCTTGATATTCAAGCTGACTTGGATTGCCAATCTGGTGAAGTCTTTGTACATGCATAGATTTCTTGTGGAAATCTTAGTTCAACACCACTACAAGGTAAAAAGGATGGGACGGCTTTGCTTATTTGCTCACTCCATCCAAACAGGAAGCCCTAATGGACCCTTCAGCCAGTTTCTGGAAAGTTTATCAAGTACTATGGACTTTATATTTCCACCCGAATGAGAATGATAAGCTGAAGGAGAGAATTAAAGGAAAAAGATGGGGGCTTTTATTGCTTTCCATGAGCCATCTCCTCTATTCAAACTCATCTCTAGCCCTACATTAAGCTGAGGCTAATCTTGAAGCTCATTCTTCTGTATATGCTATTGCTTGTTTGTAACGGATAATCTATTGGTACTGTAAACTATTTTGAAATGGCGTTCCATACCTTCCTTCTAGGATAAGAGGCACTAAAGCTAGAAAGAGAACACCTTTGTTCACTACCTCTTGCACATAGGTTTGGGAGGCTGAACTACACTCGAGTTTGGTATCAAAGTCCCACCTATGGAATAGTATCCCTATCCCTCACTATAGACTTTGGAATCCCATGTAACTTCTCAATATGCTATTGGAAAGCCTTAACAACCAGCTTGATGAGTAGGTAGCTACAAGACAATGAAGTGGCCATACTTGGTAAATCTACCACAACCAATACCACCGACATCTAGAGTCCATAAGGTTTCCTCAAAACAATAAGCATATCAAACGTCCTTTCATATGCTGGCACGGATGGTTTCCCTCGGGCACTGATGGGCCAATGTCCTTGTTTATCACCCTAATCAAGGTGGTTTGAAGACTAACACCTGCAATAACTTGGTGCAAAAGAAGGGGTAGACCTTATTTGGGGAGAGGAAGTACTTCCTGATAGTTCCAACCAAATGCTTTTCGAACGACTGTGACAAGCATTTTGGAAAAGCATTCTGGTTGGGTTGCTGGGTTTTCCTCCCAGATCGCTGCTGTTAGGCCATTCTTTCTATTGTCACACTGCTACTGACAATTGATTACAACTTAGCTGACTACAATGAACATGCTAGCTATTCCATCTAACCTAGCAAAAATGAACGTAAACTGCTGAACTGATAAGCACTGTTCCTTTACCTCATACACTTGCCAACTGAACATGATGCTCCACTTGCTGAAACCATATGCTTGCTATCCAGTTGTAGCCCACACCACTACATGAATTTCCTCCCAAGCCAAAGTAGCCATCACAAGCAATCTGACCAAATTTCAGCAAGTACTCTGGATTGGCTGATTGGGTGGAGCTATTCAAGTTTCCTCAAGGATCCTCAAGGTCCAGGGATAATAACGTACCATCAAAATGGTCTCAGCAAACTGTTTAGGATAAGCAACTTTACTGTAACCAAGTGTCAGAAGTAACACTGATAATTTAATAGAAGTTTGATTCTTAAGAAAGAAAGCATTGAAAAAATGCCCATATGATATGACAAACTTCCAATCAATTCTAGCCAATGCAGGAAAACATGCATTTAGATTACCAAATGCATTTGCTCAATGATCCACTCCATAAGCCCTGGATCACTTCTTCAAAAAAAGAAGAAACCAGGTGATAGATGAAGATGGCATGACAATGCAGTTTCAATTGGTTCTAGCTAGAGCAAGAAAACGTGCAATTAGATCACCGTGTGCATTTGGTCAACAATCCATTCCTCAAGCTCTTGATCCGCTTCACCGAAGAGAGATGGCCATCTTACTTTGGCAGCCTGATATCCACATAAGAAGGAAACATGTTAAAAGATCAAACTGATAAATCACCTAAGTACTTTGCCACATGCCTTCAGGTTTAGATCTAAGCCTCCTAGTGACACTAAAAGAAACAGTATCAAAAAAGAACCCCCATCAGCCTCAGTTTCTAAGTAAGACCAACGGCTAACCTATTCATAGGTGAAGTGTGGTGGCCATCACACCTGAAATCTCATAAAAGCTGAAAAATCTATACAACTGATCAAAACTCTTTTAAGGCTCACCTGATTTCACCTCACTGAAGTTTGACCCCAGAAAATTTTCCAGGTCTACTACTGATTAAGATCAATGAGGTACACTCAAAGACAAACATAATGACATGGTGCCCTCAGAGTACCTAGTCCCAAATCTAAATTGTTAAGATGAAATAACGAAAGGTTTGTTAGCATAACTGCATGAATGCACTAAGAGAACTTATATACCAAAAGTTTTTTCTTTTAAGCTTATAACCAATTCAGTTATGACAAGAAACCAAATTTGCTTGATTTACAGTTCTGGGCATCTTACTCAATGGTTTAGATATGTTAATATGCAGGAATAATGGAGAGTGCCTAATCCTGTATTTGAACCTCAAATCCCATCAAACGGTTCAAATTAAGGAATTGAGACGTGTGCAATAGCATAATTGGATACATGCATGAAAGGAGAAACATTTTATAATAAGAAGTCCTATTCATACATGTGCCAATGGCAACAAATCGTGATGGATTCATTTGAATTTGAGATGGCAATTTACCCAGTGGTTTAGGCAGGGGGCGTGTACTTTGATAGAACCTTCTCAATACAAATGTACAGGTATGTACTATTTACATAGATGTCTGCAAATGTACATACATACACGCTGTATGTATATGTGTACATCTATATACACGCATGCACATAACTTTTAGTATAACAGTAGAGGACAGTTTCAAAATATGCACTTAAATGGCAATACTGAAAAGGGCAACCAACTTTAAGATAATTGTTAAAAACACCACCCAGATTAATGGCAATACTGAACAGTGATTTCCACCGCTACGCCTAAGTTGACACTAAACATATTGGCTTAGTGGATTAAATTCATGTATTTTGCCTAAAAGCTGTTTCCCGTGTAAGGTTAAGTGCATCATAGCAACAATCTGTTCACACGACAATGAAACACTTTCACAATGTACCTGACGACGAAAGGAAAGCAACAAGTCTTTAAAGTTAAAGGGTTCAGGTGTTGTTAGCAGTATTTAATAACTATTGATTCATTTTTATCATCTCAACTCTTATGGAAAACTTTCTAAAAACAAAGAACAACAGGGTTCTCTTTAGATGGGCATTTCCATCTCAGCAACCACTGAATTATGGTGGGGAAAGGGGCTAGCTATGCCCAGCCCATCAGGCTGTTGGGTAGGCCCATTCACCTTCCCTGTCAGTCTCAGCAACATTGCTCACAGCAAGATGGAAAGTTCAGAACATCGCCGATATAAATACCAGCTTCTTTTATAGTCTTTAGATAAGTTCGCCCTCATGTAGGGAGAGAGAAAGAGGGTACCTTCAGTGCCGACAATGAGATCTCTCCGCAGCTATCACAAAGAACTCCATCGAAATCAAGGGCGTATAGATCATTCATCTCTCTCTCTCTCTCTCTCTCTCTCTCTCTGTGCAACGAGCACTCCCTTCGCTTCCCAATCATGTGATAACCAGAGGCCGGGACGACCCGTTATCCTTACCTGCTGAGCGGGTGGAGCACGGAGCTCTCGCTCATGTGATCCGCTTGCCCAAAGTATCGGAGTCCGGTTGACGAAAGTGTCGATAGACTAGAATCAACCCGTAACCCGAATACATTGGACCCAATCCAAACTCATTCAGTACCAAATCAAAACCAAACCAGAATAAGCCTTTCACCCCGCTGAGTGGCCTCCACTATATGGATTTAAAGTATTTAGTTTCTTCTTCTTTTCACTCTTTTTCATTCAAGCTTCATGTGTGCTAACGCCCAAGATCCAACTATTCATTTCTACTAGAACAACTAGATTTAATCCAAACTTATGACCCAATTCAAATACTATTTCCAAACAATTTAGATATTTCGCGAATCCAACTTAGTCTACACGACCCAAATTAAAAAAAATCATGTTTGGATCTTTTTCGAACCCGAGAATTGTCATCTCACTGCACAAACATAGGTGATCTTGAGGTTCCGGCCATGGCGAGGGTCAGCAACAGGCCCACCTTGTCTGCCTCACCTTGACCTTCCATCATCTACCTCTCCTGCTGCCATCAGAGGTTGGTGATTTTGCAAGAGCAGCAGAAAAAAGTAGGTGGTAACTTTCCCTTACCCAAAACCCACTAGGGAACCTCAAATTTTTGGGATATTCCAAATGAAAAATAAGTAAAAACTTAACCTCAAGGGTGCTTTCATACAAGGTTTTACAAAAATTGGACCTTAACTTTTGATTCTCGCAGTTTCAAGCTCAGTTGTGCATCAAACACATAACTCATCACTGGTGGATCACAAACACATAATTCAAAGATCTAATTTGAGTTAAAAACTTCTAACATTAAGAGAGAGATGGATCACAAAAAACCCGTGTTGCCTCTCTTTTGTTGCTATGTGACTAAAACCCAAGCATTAATACTACTCACTAATCAAACACGAAAATTTAGTTCCTCTTAACCATAGTTGCATGCCCATGTCTAGGCATGGAATTTTAGTGCTAGGGACCTGGTACCACAAATCAAACACACCCTAATGAATTGAACAATTGAAATGTCTAATTAAAA
Organism: Brasenia schreberi; assembly: GCA_036023115.1. Taxonomy (NCBI): domain Eukaryota; kingdom Viridiplantae; phylum Streptophyta; class Magnoliopsida; order Nymphaeales; family Cabombaceae; genus Brasenia; species Brasenia schreberi. The sequence continues at coordinate 19,592,496 of JAYKKT010000073.1, read as the reverse complement.
GAAGAATTCATTGAAGAACAGGTACATAAGGATCTGAAAGTGAATGTAGAACTCATATTCAGTTTATCTTTTATAGTTTCATTTTCTTGTTTCAAGTTTCTTCCCACTTAGAAATTGCAATGGGGTCTAAAGATAGGAGGCATCTCTCACTCTCTAGGAGATAATTAACTATAATTAATGATGGTGTGTGTGACACATCTAGCCAACAAAACCCTCTAAATAGCACCAAGAGCATTAGCTAAATGGTAGGCGCTCAAGTGCCCTTGCTGCTGGTGGGGAGTTCAACTCCCAAAAGGTGCATGTGAGGGTGTGTGTTAGGTTTTGGCCTCCTCTTGTACCAAAAAAAAAATATATATAGATGATAAATCCTTCCATTCGGAAGAAATCCGAATCTTGGTTAGCATTTCTTTCTTATATCTACGCTGTATTTATTTAGGTTTTTTTCCTCTCTTTTCTTAAAGCATTTTGGATCTTAAATTCAAGTTGCTAAGATTGAGTCTAAATCTCACCTGAGGTATGTTTTCCTAAAGAAATTTCGTCCTCAAAATTCAGGTCGGTCTCGTTATATGACTAGTGCCCTACTCTCAATGAAGATTTGACACTCAAAACTCTGATGTATCACCATGCAAGATTAAACTTAAATCTAGGTTGTCATGCTTTTTTTTGTCACAAGAGGAGGCCAAAACCTAACACACCCACCCACACATGCACCCTCTGAGAGTCGAACTCCTCACCAACAGCAATAACACTAGAGCATCCTGTCTTTGAGCTAACGCTCTCGGTGCAGGATCTCGTGTTTCTGTGTACATATTTTACTATCTTAAGTCTTGACATGAAATAATAATCTATCACTCAGGCGTGGCTCTCATCTTACTCATTCTCATGCTTAACAAATTCTCTCATTTATAAGATTGTGCTCATGGCCAAGTAAAACTACATCCATAAATCATAATATCCACTCAAATATGATCACTATATGAAATCATGTACAAACTTAATTGGCTTGAAACGAATTTTCACCTTTAAACCACAAGATTGTATCCTTCATTGTCACGATGTGATATGGTGCGTCACAGCTCATCTACAACGCGACATGGTTAGTTTTGGGCATTACTATCTACAAACCCGTTTTATTATCCATACACCCCAATTTTTGTAAATACCAAAATTACCTTCTATATAAATTCTCTTTCATCTCTCGTTTCATCCCAATATTTCTCTGTCCTCTCTCACCCAATTCCAGCAAAGGTTCACATACTTCGATCTCTTTCCTCAGGCAATAAAGGTTTTACTTAGCGTTGTTGTCTTCTTCGTAACTCAATGCATATTCTTACGAATCTCATCGAAAAACAAGATGGAATAAAGAAGAAAAAAACAAAAACAAGAAAACTGAAATCAATAATAAGAAGAAGCATGATTCAATAATACTAAAACAACAACAACAACAACAATAATAATAAAAAACAAGAAGAAAATAAGAAGAAAAAAATCAAGAAATATACAAAAAAAAATTAAAATTAAAAATCAAGGCATCCTGATGGAAGAGACATGTCTCTCTTGTTGGGAGAGACATGCTCAAGCCACATTTCTTTCATCGGGATGCCCTAATTCTTGATTTTTTAGTTTGATTAAGATACTAGTTAAAAATTAATCAAAACAACTAAAAAATAGAAAACCAAAACCAAATCAGCATAGATCGATAAATCAATGAATGCAACTATTTTTATCATTTTTTGTTTCATTTTTTCTTTTGATTCTTCTTTTTTTCATTTGTTTGATCTATTTCAATCTGTTTATTTGTTGAAAATAGTTGTAAATCGAATAATAAGTAGCTGAAATCAGTCGAAGAGTGAAGGATGGACCGAAGAATGGCCGGAAGGTGAGTCACATAGGAAGAGAGAACGTCTCATTTTTTAGTTGAGGGGTATTTTCATAATTACCAAAAATAAAGAGTATTTTTAGAAAAACGGCAAAATAAAGTGTGCATGTATCAATCCTGTTAGTCCCCCCCCCCCCCCACTCCCTTTTTTATTTTTCAGATCGTTTCGGATTTTCAATCCAAGTTTCCGAATCTGGGTTGGAATCCTACCCTAAGTAGCTTAGGCCAAGATTCAGGGATGGCAATATCCAACCAGAAACTGATTGGATCGGTATGGGGTAAGATACCCGACTTGATAACACAACAACAACAACAACAACTAAGTCTTTTTCCATACTAGACGGGGTTGGCTACATGGATTCTTTATTTCCATAGAGCCCTATCATGTGCCAAGTTAGTAGTTAACTCACAATAAGCTAGATCATTCTTTATTGTTTCTTTCCAACACTTTTGTGGTCGCCGGACTTGATAACACACACAAACAAATATATATATATATATATATAATCAGAATGCACACATATATCTACGCCATGGTTTTGCCTGTTAACTTTGGGAAAAGAGAATCAAAACCCATACCCACTCCCGTTAAGAGGTTTGGGTCAGTGACTAGTAACTGTATACCCGCCCCATTGTGATCCCTAACAAACAATGAGAAAATGAATCGTGGGACGGGTTAGCAGGAGAAACATACAAGGGTAATGATCACTATACGAAATTCTGGGCTACTCGGGAAATTCATGTCAAACTAGTTACTTGTCACACATGCACTTAGAGTGTTAAAGAAGTCTTGCATCTGCTTTTGACACCAAGAAAATAGAGAAGATTGAAACTTGGGTCCAATAGAGTTCGAAACAAGTTGCTTTAAATTTTATTGATTAGTTCATGTGTCTTATCAATGATCAAGTGGAGGTTGAGTAGAATCTCAAGTCGTGTGTATATATATAGCAGAAGATTTGTATTAATTTCTCATGCATATTGTTAATATTTAAGACCTCCAATTTGCAAGTTTACCGGTATATAATGCATGAAGAATGAATAAAAAGTATAATTATATTCATATACAAGAACAAGAGAGATATTCATAATTGTATAAATTATCAATATATCAAGTTTATGAGTCATAATATAAAATCATGAGAAAGAATCATTGAACGTAAGTTGGGATAAATATTAAGTACAATAGAGAACCAATTTGAATTCTTGCTACGAATATCTACTATTAAGACTATTCATCTATTAAGACATCTTATAGAACATTTTAGAGCAAAAAAAAAAAGAGCTTTTAGTGATATTTATTGATCTAGAAAAATTTATGATAGGATGCAAAGAGATATTATTTAGAGAACATTAAAAAAGAGAGACGTCTCATTAACATCAACATTATAAGAGACATGTATAATAATACAAAAATATGTATTAAGACTCATGAAAGAATGACACATTTCTTTAAAGTTAATATCGAATTACATCAAGGATCAACTTTAAGCTCGTGTTTATTTGTATTGATAATTGTGAGCTAACAAAACGTATTCAAGATGAAATTCCTTGGTATATGTTATTCGCGGATGACATTGTATTAGTGGGTGAGTCTAAAAAAAAGTTAATAGGAAATTAGAAATATGGACAAAAATATTAGAAAGTAAAGCCTAATAGAACAAATACAAAATATATGGAATGCAAGTTTGGTTATTTGACTACTTCAAATGACATACCTTATAAGAAAAGTTTAAAGTACTTAAGATCAGTTTTTTAGAGTGATAGAAGATTGACGAAGATATTACACATATAATGTAGGTTGGTTAAAATAGAGAAGTGCATCATGTATTTTATATGACAAGAAGATACCATTGAAGTTTAAAGGTAAATATTATAGAGCAACAATTCGACCCACTATACTTTATTGTTATGAGTGTTGAGGAGTTAATTACATGTACATGGTAGAAATGAAGATGATGAGATAGATGGGTGGTTACACAATGAAAGACCATATACGTAATGAGGTTAACAACAACAACAACTAAGCCTTTTCCCATACTAGACGGGGTCAGCATATACATAATGAGGTTATTAAAAATAAATTGAGAATGACATCACTAGATGACAAAAGGAGGAAAAATTATTTAAGATGGTTTGAACATGTAAAAGATCACCAAAAAACTCTGATAATAAGGTATGAGAAATCATGCTCTAAAAATTCTACAAAGTGTTAAAATAAAATAACAAAGAATGATTTTGCTTATATTGAGTTAAATGTTAACTTGACACATGATCGAGCTTTATGGAAATAAATAATCTATATAGCCAATACATCTAGTATGAGAAAATGCTTAGTTCTATATTATATTATATATATTAAAAGAGAGTCTTAGTTGTATAATATTGTGTGATGCATAATCTTACACAAATATTTTTATCATTAAACCTTTGAGATTGATAATAAAGATTTAAAACGCTTTACATTTAATGTACTCATGCAATAAATATAAGTTCAAAAGTACAATGATATATTTGATTCAAATCTCCATGATCTCACCTCTCGAACGGTGGTGATGTTTGTGAAAGATTATTCACCAACAACATTATGGAGCTAAAGACTCCCTCTGTATATATTACATATATAGATAGATAGATAGCACAAGATTTATATTAATTTCTAATGCAGATTGTTAGTATTTAAGAGCTTCAACTTGCAAGTTTACCAGTTTCCTAGGAACAGTCTACGGTTGAAGTACGTTTGACGGTTTATTATTCAATTAAAGGTCCTTTATGCATGCAGTGGATCATGTTAAACAAATTATATACTTTTCTTGCTTGCTGTTAAAAGCATACGCGTCTTCATATTTTAAAGAAAATACAGAAAATGGAAACTTGGATGTGATTGTTCTCGTCACAAGTTTCTCTAAATTTATCTCATTAGCTTATGTGTCTTATCACATTAAATGAAATATAAGAGCGGAGGTTGAGTACAACCTTAAGACATGAAGTTTTTATTAATATACTTTGCATGTTGCTCATATTTAAGCAAATAATATGGGTGGTAGACAGAAAAGGCACTTTTTTTAAATGATTATAATTGGTGCTAATTATATCAACCGCTTGTTCATAAAAGCTAGGAAACATGGGTAAGTCAAGAAGTGAAATGAATTTCAAAATTTTCTTTTCTTTTTTTTACAAGAGGAGGTTGAAGCCTAACATCCACACCCACACATGCATCCTTCGAGAGTCGAACTCCCCACCAGCACCAATAGAACAGCTTGCCGTTGAGCTAACGCTCTGAGTGCTGTTTTTTTTGTTTTGATATGTTACCTGAACTGCTTACCTATCTTTTCGTGTTACAGGAGGCACTAAACAATGTGGGGCTGTTTTATTCAATGTCCTGGGTGTGCAGTGCAGGTATTGTAGGTCCAGTTTCAGTGGGCCATTTTGGGGAGTGGGCTTCCTTTTTTTTTTTTTTACAATGGGAGGACAAAGTGGGGTATGCACATAGGGATGACAATATTGGGTTGACCTGTGAAACCTCTACCAACTCGACCCAGGATGGAAATACCCAACCTGAATGGTTTGGGTTACGGTATGAAATGAGGTACCAAACCGTACTGACCAAATACCTGAGATACATACATATGTATATATATATATATATATATGTATGTATACATAAAGTTTGATACCATGAATCTTCCACCAACTTGTGTTAAACCAAAGAGGAACACTTAAACCCACGAACTAATCGTATTTTATTTGAAAGGCGATGCACTTATTGTATATGAAGCGAAAGATGAAGCACAAGCAAAGAAAGAAAGAAAGAAAGAAGAATTGATTAACCTTCAATGACCCGAAAAGTTTAGGAAAGACCCACGTGCATGCCAATCGAGGAAATCGCCCACATTCATCAATTAATTAAAGCCCACCTTAAATTATAAATACCAAAGTCTCCAAGCTGATAGGTTGTGTATCGGTCATCAATGTAGGTACCTGGTTCCCAAGAAATCGCACCAAAGCAAGTAAAGAATATTTATCATCCTTAAAGAGGCAAGCTAATATTGACAATTAATTTTTGACAAATATTACAATATCACTTATCTTACAAAGAAACTCGAGCTAGACACAGCCGGTTTGGAATTGATCGGATGATTCTAATCAAAACCAAGTCGAACTAAAAACCATCGAAAACTGAAATCAGACTCAAATCAAGAACCATACAATTTGGTTTTGGTTCTACTTTTTATGAAACCGAAACTGAGTCGAAACCAAAATCGACAGTTTTGAACGTTAGCTCAACATGAGAGCACTCTAAAGCCACTGGTGGGGAGTTCGAAGCCCAACAGGTGCATGTATGGTGTATGTTAAGCTTGAGCCTCTTGTAAAAAAAAAAAGACACTGGCGAATTCCAGTTCATTGACGGTTGGGATTACACCGCCCGCTATAACAATATTTTATTTGAATTGATTTCTGGGACGTTGGGGACACTGCGCAGCCTATTTAACCTGCTGCTAAGTCCTCCCCCTCTTCACCCTCGTGTGGCACACTAGGAGCTGCTTTCAGCTACCGTCACCTTTCAAAGGCCCCTCTTACTTGGAACATACTTTCATTCTTCAAACATGCATTCGACCTTGGTGCTCTGGCGCCTCCCTTCGAGTGGGGCTCAATGCTCGGTCATATCGGCGCTCCTGGCTGACCTTCTGATTGATTGGCTGGTCCCTGAGCCGCGTTTCGTAACGACTCGGTTGAGCAGTACCATATCGGTAAAAGTGACGGATTTGAAGGAGGTGGAGGCGTCTCCGGCAGCTGGGAATCCGGGCGACAGCGGAAAAGAGAAGGGAATGATAACGAGCTATTGGGGGATTGCGCCGAAGAAGGTGCTGAAGGAGGATGGCACGGAGTGGAAGTGGAATTCCTTTAGGGTGATCATTCATAGCTCTATCGAACCTTTAAATTTTCTGCTTTGATTAATTGGTTCTTTATGATTTTCATCGATTCTAGCGATTCCAATAGCAAAAAATGAGGGTGACATCTCCAAGTCCCGCGCTGAACTTCTATTCGCCGTTACATTCTGGTGAAAACTCCACGATTATTTTTGCTTTTCCGGTGAATGGCAGCAGGGTTAAAGGAGTTTACGTATTTTGCATGATTTTAATGTTTGTGTATATCTTTCTGGTTGTTTTTGAAGATGTCAATCAAAAGATCCATTACTTTCTCCGAATCTTCACTTTTGATTGATATGAGCGTGTTAGTATAGGTTTGCATATTCTTGTTTATGTAACGGATTTTTCCAGCACTTTCATACAAGGAGATTCTCTTATACTAGTTTCTCATTTTTTTTCTCGATCAATAGAAAGTTCTGCATGAAATTAGAACGCAAAAACGTCACTAGAGGTGATTTCTTACAGCAAACCTATGCCGTGTTTTAATAATTAGTTGCAGAAATCATGTACGCATTATTCTTCCCAAATTTATATGGATATATGAATGTAGGAGAAGCTGATTAAACAACAATCTGTTTGTGGACATTCTTTATTTAGTTTCTTATGTATACGTATTTAGTTCGTTGTTTATAGTTGTTACTTGTGAGCATGCAAAGCAAACGGTAAGAAACTAACGAGGCCAGTGTGCCGATTGTGGTTGGTGATGGTGTCAGCCGTGGGATACGTACTCGGCGAACCTGTCCGTCGACCTGCGCAAGCACCACGTTCCCACCAGCATGGTGGACAGGGCAGCCTACTGGACGGTGAAGGCCATGAGGGTCCCTGCCGATGCTTTCTTCCAACGTCGCTACGGTTGCCGCGCCATGATGCTCGAGACGGTGGCCGCGGTCCCGGGCATGGTGGGAGGGCTGCTGCTGCACTGCAGGTCCCTCCGCCGCATCGAGCACAGCGGCGGCTGGATCCGAGCTCTCCTCGAGGAGGCCGAGAACGAGCGCATGCACCTCATGACCTTCATGGAGGTCGCCAAGCCGAGGATGTACGAGCGGGCACTCATCTACGCAGTGCAGGGAGTGTTCTTACATGCATATCTCGTTCTCTATGTGCTCTCACCGAAGCTGGCACACCGGATTGTGGGGTACTTAGAGGAGGAGGCCGTCCATTCGTACACGGAATTCTTGAAGGAGATCGACAACGGTTCGATCGAGAACGTGCCGGCGCCAGCCATTGCTATCGACTACTGGCAGCTAGCGCCCGGATCGACCCTGCGCGACGTCGTTCTTGCCGTCCGGGCGGACGAAGCTCACCACCGAGACGTAAACCACTTTGCCTCGGTAAGCTTTTCTCTGTAATTTACCAAACCATGAAGAGATGCAGTCGTGCAATACTAACGATCAAGAGAACAATTCCAACTAGTTACTATAACCACAATTCTACGGCATTGCAGGACGTACATTTCCATGGAAGTAAATTGAAGGAGCACGCTGCACCTCTTGGATACCATTGACAATCGATCAACTTTCAAAGCTAGAATGGAGGAAGGAATCAAGGAAAACCGTGGAAACAAAGACTATATGAATATAATTAATGCAGATGTTCCTTGAGATTTTACTTGTGGTATCATCAGTTAATTGTTGTATACATGTATTGTGGTTTTGGGTGGTTTGTAAGTGACAGGACTCCAAAGAACCCCGGTTTGACCAAGTTGATCTAATGGGTGGTTTGTATGTTACGGAGTATATAAATTCAGAACTACTATATTGTTTTTGGCTGCATGAGGTATCGTGTTCTTGGTTGTATTTTTATGTACTCCTGTTGTTATATCGAACAAGTTTTGGCTATGGTTTTTGTTCTGTCCTTCTCTCCCATTGGATGACTTGTAGGGAGAGATACCCTTGTGAGAGAGAGAGCTCTATCAGACGAGCAAATACTTACAGACGTCTTGACACAAATCTAGAGCATCTTGGCTTCTTAGGAGCTTCTAACCGATCAAAACTGAGTGGGAGGTGGTATTGTAAGTGGAAAGTAGAGATATCAATAGGGGCCGGGCCGGCTTATATATAGTTTTTCAATTACATATTTATATCTATATATAATATATTATATGTGTAAATGTATAGTTTTTTTTATTGTATATATATATATATATTATATGGTTCATATATATATATACACATATATAAATATTATATACTATATATCTGTACAATTTTTTCTATTACATGTGTGTATAGTATATATTTATTATATGTATGTGTATATAGTTTTTTATTATGTGTATGTGTATATGGTTTGTTGAAGCTAAAAAAGTTGTGGTTGGATTTGAATTTCAAGCAGATTTATATCGAGTCTTATAAACTCAATCTAATATCCAACGGGCCTGTAACCCTGCAAGTCAGCCCGCAACGGCCCAGGGCCATGTCATATGACCCTGCTTCCAATATGGGTCAGAATTCTCTGGCCCAGACCTACATTTTCCCAGGGCTGCCCCCCCCACCCCCCCGGGCCAGGCACATTTTGACACCTCTAGTGACAAGGGGTCCTTGTGCCACTTGTGTCATTATAACAATTATTAGAATCAGCCACGGCTATGTTCGTCGCTTATCCTTGCTATCCCAGCGCTAAAATTTATTATAGTGACAGAGTAACATAGATTGTCAATGGAAATTCCCGTCACCCAACTGTGGCACTAATTAGTTGCAGAATATTACTGGCGCAAGTTGGTGGCATTCCCTCGAAATACCATGGTTATTTCCTCGCAAAGTTCATTTATATTATAGGATTTAGACCTAAAAAAAGGAGGGAAAAGAAAAAAATCAATGCCCGAAACAAGTCAACTTAGCACCATGGACATGGAGAGCTGTCTGACTATACGGTGGACATGCGACTTCCATGCGAACCCTTTCGAGAGGAATGCCTTGATCATCAAACAGATCATAACGCATACAAAATTTACCTCTTTCAAGAATAAAAGAATGTCATGTTGGTGATCACCATTTCAACCCCTGACAGCTTAAGATATCAATTCATTTGACATAATTGTAATAGTTCAGGCAATAATGTCATCTGTAAAGCAACGAACGTAATTCACAGACAATAAATTGATGAGTAAATACACGCCCTTAAGCCTTTTTTTTCTTATAAAACACGGTACAAGCCAAGAAATTAACACCAAATTCATGTGTAACTCGTGTCCTTCTTACAGTGATCCTGTCTAATACAAGTTGTTGTGCATCCTTCATCATATATATGCCATTCATCAGTTTGTCCGAGTATAATTATGACTTCAGCTTAAAGTCAAGAAATGGAAAAATTGAAAGAAACACTTGAAACTTTTATTTTGTATGCATTCATCAGTTGTGTGCTAACTTTTATTTTTCTGGTAAGAGGAGGGAGCCATAGGCTCAGTTACACGGCAGAGACCAACTCAAACTCTTCTCTGCTCATCCCTCTCTTACATTGCAGCACCACGCTCTGTATGAAACTCGGGATCTCATCCCAGTATTCCGTCACTGGATAACTGAATGCTTCATTCCGCTAGCAGATGTGCGCACCTGTAGCTCTCCCTTTCGTGTAGTTGAATCTTATGTCCAATCACGTCGCAAAACGCAGCTGATACTATTGAAAACAGTGTTTCCTGTGCAAGAATTCACTGTAACCAGTCTTACTCCGTTACCACCTTACTGAAATCCGTCTTCCATGCTAAATGTAAACTCTCGAAGACTCCCCAAGCAACAACGCCAACCAATCTTGAGAAATGACGAATCCAATTTCCTCGGGGATCTCTCAATATTTCCCCCACAGCCTACTAGACCCAGATCGCCTCTGCTGATTCCATCACTTTCAGCTTTGATCCAACCTTGGTCCAGTAGAAGCCATTTGAAAATATTGTTGGGCTAACTTTTACTAAGCTGACCAAGGAAAGAATTTTGTTAGTGGTGTTTGGAATCCTCTTTAGATTCGGACCTTAGTGAACTAAACCGTCCTGATTCATTTTCTGTTTTACCAATGCTCGATAAAAGGGTTTCTTTCTGAGGAAGACGTTTGGATTTTGGCGAGAGTGTCTTTGGGGTCTCTTTTGTTGAGGGTTTTGCGGAAGGGCTTTGTGAGTTGAGAGAGGAAAACTCAGACGTATCTCACATTTTGGGTCCTCTCGTAATCAAGGCATCTTGCTGCTCATATCAATAAGAAAGAAGCTCTTTGCTGCCCGTGGACCTCTGGTTCTTATTCTTTTTCTCCCCTATTATTCTTTGATCGGCACATGTTCAGATGGGTCATTGTTTTGGGCAGTCGAGTTTATTTTGTGTTTGCTGCTCCATATTTCTCTATCTTATACGTTGCTCGATTGGGGCATTTGGGGTGCTGCACCGTGATTAGTTTCAGTGTAAGTGCTTATGCACAGTTGTTGAGTAGCAGTTACGGTGGTTTATGACCCAGCTGCGTTATGGAATATTGTTGCATGTGGTTTCTGTTTCTATTTACTATGTTGAGTTTTTGGTTTGCTGAAAGGGTTAGTGGTCTGCCGTATGTTTTTCGCCGAGTGTAGTTCTTCCTTTTAATGGTTGTCCACAAACCCTTAGACAAAGTGCAATAACGACGCATGGTTTTTGGAAACTCAGATTTTCTTATAGTTTTATTAGTTATTATCGATTATATCACACACGCAATTGCAAAATTATATCTAGGTAATATATCACCCATGTTCTTTGAGATTGTCTATTAATGCACCTGCATCTGCATCCGCTCCTGTATTATGCACTTACTGATCCATTTGCATGTCAATTTGTTAGAGTGGTTCGATTGCACGTCCAGAAATTCTACAAGCTGAAGTCCAAACAAGAGCAACCATACTTCAGAATTTGAGTTAGAGGGAAATGGAAGGTTGTGATTCTTCTAGACGTTTTTTTGTGGCAGTGCATGTAGGAGCAGGATTTCTCTCGCAAGAGAACCACAGGGCATATCGTCGAGCCATGAAGGGGGCCTGCAATGCTGCTGCCGCTGTCTTCTCTCGAGTTCTCTCTCTCTCTCTCTATGTGTGTGTATATGAAATTGTTGACCATGTTATAACATTTCTGAAGATCCAGAAAAGGTTTCTTAATTCATTAGGTATCACACCCATGGTCTTGTTAGTGAACACAAACGTTCGCACACTGGCTATGCATTTAACAAATTTAAAAGACCAAAATGTTTTATTTGTTGCATATATCATGAAAACCGTGACTGTTTTGGAGAAAAATAGATTGCTGAGGATTCTTGTTTTGCCAAATACAACCAGTCTTTTCTCATTACATAATATATATGTATATATGCGTATATGTATATACAAACACTCACATCGGTGTTTGTCAATTCATGGAACCCCCTAGTAGTTTAGTACATATATATCGTGGCTACTAAATTGATAGGCAATGATAAATATGAAAGTTGGTAGGTGTTTACTTCTTTCTCCGACAAAGATGGAGATTTCAATAAGAAAATGAAATAGTACATGCCTGCATGGTGCTATCAGCATAACAAACAGACATGGGTGTTTCCCAAAGATTACAGGTAGACAAAAATATTTTGTAAAATTTTCCTAATCAGTACGAGAGACATACGGGAAGATTATGCACTTGGTATTCCTCCATCTTCATGGTTTTGCAGTTCCCATTTTCTTCGCCATTTTGGTGCCTTTGCAGTGCTCTGGTAACCCTAAAATTGTATCCACACCGAAAATAAAGATAACTTGATATGTTCTATCTTCATCTCAACCTCCCATCTTTTCATATACTGAAATACATGGTTCACGGTTCTTAAATAGTCATGGGAACTCATCAACTTCATTGCATTGAAGACTTGAAAAATACTATCTCTAGTACTTGTATCCCAAATGGTATTGAGGGCGCTTTCCATGGTTCCTGCACCAAAAGCATGATCTGATAATAAATTCCCTAGGAAACCTCGTGAATATGTTTCAATACCAACTTTTCCAGTATCCTCCTTGCAAGAGCTCTGCCATAATCCTTCTAGTGAGACAATCCAGATAACTGCAGCTTGGATCTCTTGATTTTTCAGTGTTCAACACACAAACAAACACACCAAGAAATCCTAGGCAAGCACAAAGATCCATCTTATGAGCATCATAGGAACCACTCTCTAGAGCACAAGGAGCCCTCAAGACACTCTCTCATGAGCATCCATATAACTGCCTCCTCTCTCTCTAGGTGCTTATTTGTTGAGAATTGTAGGGCGTAAAAAAATCCTTAGCTTTTATCTTACAATTAAATTTTTTGAAGGACATTGGAGTTGGCAATCTCATTCATCCTCTTATTTTTGAGGGACATTCGAGTAGACCATCTCATTCATTCTCTTACATATTTTGAAGTGTTGTAATTGCTTTTTGTACGTGCTTGTAAAACAAGAAACCAATGTTATAAATATCGTATCGTACAACACGATACACGATACATATACGGGTGTATCAGTACATGAACCAATATGATTCAGGTAAATGTATCACACATGAATCACAATGTATCATATGATACACTGCGATACAACACACCCCGTAGCATACGATACACTGAGTTTCAAAAAACATATTTTTTAAATAAATAAAAGGTTGAGTGTGTTTAAACCCCTCTAAGACAGCTCCTTTTGCATGTCTATCTCTTTCTCTCTTAAGGGCTAACTCTTTTCTCTCTAAAAATCCCATATTTATTCTATATTCATTAATAATCATTTATCCTAAGTTTGAAAATGAGGCCCGTGAGTGATGTATGCATGTGATTTAGTTTGTTTTAACGTTGAATTCGTTGTCTCTTGGTATGGCGCAAGTTGCAATTTTTTAAAAAAGATTTTAATGATTTTTAGAAAAATAATAAAAAACACATGTATCGTACCATATGATATGATACAGGTGTATCAGTGCTCTGTGCGATAGGGGTCCGACACGATATTTACAACATTGCAAGAAACTCATATGCCTTGATAAAAATTTCTTCCTGCCACTCAGGTTGGAGGTAGTTGCATTGATGCTGTTTCGGCTGCTATTCAAGTCTTGGAGGTACTGTCCAGGGTCTTATGTTTCTCTTACTGGTGTTTTTGAATTGTTTGCTGTCCTAGCCATTATGGTTTAATGTGAATAGTGGAAACAGAAATAACTCTTCATTTAATTCTATGATGGAAATAGAAATAACTCTTCATTTAGTTACTATTTCATTTCATGGAAAGTAGAGACAGTGCTTATTTTGAAGTTACCATCAGCAATCAACATGAACATAGGAAATATAAGCTGTTTTCTCCACTAAAATATCTTTCGGCATGGTACCAAAGAAAATTCAATGGCAGTGACTAAAATTTTGTGTTTGTGCACTTGACTTGTTTAACATGGCCGTTACATCTGATTCTTATACCTCTTTTGACTAAGATGGTTCCACCTTGCCTCTTCCAGCAAATTTTACAAATTTATTTTTGGTTGGTTCCGAAATTTCTTTTTCATAGGCATTATTTTCAAAATGTTATTTGCAATCTTTCTTGTTTACTTTAACATGTCAATTTGTCAAACCATGTTATGGGGGATGATGAGGTTTTGATGCAAATATTTTCCCATGTGTGCATTCCAAATTTTTAAAACCGGGTAGAAGCCATATTCCATCAATACTGGAGAATCAAGATTCAAGAGTCTCCTGGTTCAATTTTATTTGTCTTTGGTTCTCCTAGCTGATCCTGCGACATGGGACACCTGGCAAAATCCCACCTACGGAAGTTCTCTTAGTTTAAGTTGGTTTTACTAGGACTTAGATATTGCACTTTTAATAAGTTAATATACATAAACTTATAGCACTCTTATGGTGGGATCTATTCTCTAATTTTTAGTAGAATTGATGAAAGAGTTTGCCAGCCACATCAATAACTTTTAGTAGGACTAGCAACAAAAATCTGTTTTAGGGATAACTGTATTATGAGAGACTGGCTTTCAGGCAATTGTTTTTCAAGTACAACTGGCAGTCATGCAATATTTGTTTTACCAGGTGATATTAAGTTCTTGCACAGTACCTGTGGATTTCAAGTGTCTGCCTTTCTGTATTTGTGAATGCGTCATCTTGGTAAATTTTCTGTAGGATGATCCAATCACAAATGCTGGAAGAGGATCATGTTTAGCTGAGGATGGTCATGTGGAATGTGATGCCAGTATCATGGATGGGGATTCTGGAGCATTTGGTGCAGTTGGCGCTGTGTCTGGTAATGCTTGTAATTAGACCTCATGCTGTACCAATGTTTCTTTCAGTGTCTGGTATGACTTAGTTGTAGACATATGTTTATTATATTCTGTTATAGCTTTTCCCGCCTACCGTTTGTAATGTTGTATCAATAGTAATGTTGTCTTATCTTCACTTACCTTGGAAAGCTGACAGCTCTATGATAATGCTGTTCATTGTAGATCAGGTGTGCGAAATGCTATCCAAGTTGCTGCCCATCTAGCAAAAGCAAACATGAGAGGGCCTACTTTGCTTGGTCGAATACCTCCTATGTACATTTCCATCCCACTGTTCAACTGATCGTGGAATCTGTAGAAAATGATTGCACAGTTTTCATGAAGATTTTTGGTTCTTTTTGTTTTGAACTTTGAATAATCTTGAAATTTCCATCTGTCTACAATTTCCAACTTTTGGTTTTCCTGATTCTGTTATGGGAACTTTTCCCTTGCTCGAAGATTGGTAAGAGTGAAAGACTAGCTGTAAGGGCCCTGACCTAGAAAGCTCTTGTACTAGTTCTTTGATAGGCAGCCAAAAAACTATAATAATACTGGGTAAAATATTTGCTGCGATAAACTCCATTGCCTTATAGGGTACTGGCCTATTAAGTCATCCATCTTTGCTCATTCTGGTCACACCAAGTATGTTATCATCCATCTTTTCCTATTATGTTCATAGCTACGGAGTCAAGTGGCTCATGTTTTGATACTTGAGTTGCACTGCTTACTATTTGCTGCCTTGCTTGTAGGTTTTTAGTTGGTGATGGTGCTCGTGAATGGGCCAAATCTGAGGGTATTATTCCACTAGAACCTGTTGAAGAGATTGATGCGGTACATCTTCACTCATTAGTTTGATTGCTTCTTTAAGTTTAATGCTCCATTACTGGTGCTGCTTTTTTCCACACTCCATCTACTTATGCTCAAGTCTTTTTTGTTTGGAAAAAGTGGCTAACCACTAAGAAGGCAAGAGCACGATGGTTTAAATACAAAAGCATGCTTGCTGATGCCAAAGAAATAGGAGGAGGGCATTCTGCAGGAAACCCCCCAGTGTCAGATGGCCAGTTGCCTACTACTTTAGGTATGGTACCACAACCACATCTGGTTTTTGTGTGTATACTACAGGCGCTGAGCAACTTTCTTCTTGTGATGACAGTTCTCTTCGGATTTGAGGTTTATGTTTTCCTGAAAATGTTAGCATTTAGAGGTTTTAGCCTTAAACTACTATTGTGAATACATGCTGAAGCTCAGTATCTACTCTCGGCACTTCTCACAAACACCACAATCAATGCCAGAGTATGTCTCTTAGGTCCTACCATATTAGTTGTAGTTGTCTGTGTTAGAGTCCATATTCAGCTTTAGTTTTTAATTTTGTTTTTAAAGGTACTTTTAAATAGGTGCCACTTATCAGGGGCAATTAGGTTTTTTATGTAATTAAACCACTTTGTTAAATAACCCTAGTGGTCTGTCGTTCACGAGAGAGATAGAAGAAATAAAGGAGGGTAGCTGGTGTAACAGGATTGTGACTGCCGATGCCCTATTCACTCCAAACTGTCTTCTCCACTCGATTTGTTTGATTAAGATTGTGTAGTTGATTATTCAACTGGGTATTAGAGCCTCATCGTTGTTCGTAGGCCATGGGAGTGCACACAATCGAAGAAAAAGGTATGTGGATATTAGGGTTTGAGCATAAATCCTAATCTTTTAAGAAAAGTGGAAAATATACCACTATCAGCCACCTCGAGGCAGTCAATGCAAATCCCGAGGCAAGTAGATGACTAGAAAAAGTGAGTATTTCGATGATTCTACACAAAGCATGGAAGGAAACAATAAGATAGATGCAATTTCATCATTAGAAAAGAGAATGCAATTATAGTTTCATGGATGATCAACTCTATGGTACCTAATATTGGAAATACCTTCATATACGTGAATATGGTATCAACAACCATTAATGATGAGTATTTTAGAAAAATCAACATTGCTAAGAAATATGAAATACAAGCAAAAATCCAAAAATGCCGACAAGGAAATCAAAGCATCATTGAATACTATGTAGAACCCATAAGATTATTACGGGATGAACTACGATATTATGGTCAAGGAGATTGTTCTCATTGTGTTAAGAACAAAATTGTAGAATTAGAAGAGAAGAAAGTGTTTGATCTACTGTGGGGAGCCTCAAGTGATTTTGAAAATGTAAAAGCTAACATCCTTAGTAGTGAAACTCTACCATCCTTTAGCGAAGTATATTCTTACTTATTCGCGAAGAAGATCAGAAAAATTTAGAAAAAGAGGATGTATTGATAGGTAAAAAATCAACCTTTGTAAGTCAAGCACAATAAGGATCGAATCATGGAAGATGAGGTATCTCTGCTGGTGGGCATGGGCGTGGAGCCGTGGACGCATACTAGGTATTAATGGCTATCTATCTTATAAACAGAACTCCCTTATCTGCACTACAAGGATGAATACCACTATAGGTATTAATGCCAAATGAGAAACTGTTTCATATTCCTCTAAAAATATTTGGATGCATATGTTCATGATAACTCCAAATACACAGATAAGTTGGACTAAAAAATGATTAAGTATATTTTTCTAGGTTATTTATCTATACAAAAGGGATATGTCTATTATGATCTTAGTAGAAAGAAAATACATGTGTCATGTGATGTAACATTCTTTGAAGATATTATGTACTATGACAGTAAGGGGGAGAAACTACTCAAAGCAGACTTGTGTGTTATGCCCGTCCGTCTTAAAGTAGAAGATACATACACAGATAGGATGAACCACAACAAGAAGAGATGGATCCAAATAATTAGAATAAACGTGACCTACAAGTGTATATCAAAAGACATAAGAAGACTCTAGAGAGAACAATGCTACCTACCATGCCCCAAGAAAAGTATTCATCATGTGATCCTCAGTCATAAGGATCTGAATGCTTTCATTGCTTTAAGAAAAGGGAAGAGATCTTGCACTTATCGTATATCCAAGTATATATCATATTATGATACTTCAAATGACTTAAGATATTTGCTCTTAACTCTGATCTTATTCAAGTGCCAAGAAGTTATGAGGAGCCCAATGACTAAATACTGGAAGAAAGCAATGGAGACTGAACTTCAAGCCTTGGAGAAGAATAATACATTGGAGATTGGAAGCTTATCTCTAAGAAGAAAATCATTGGGATGCAAATGAGTATACACCATTAAATATATAGCTGATGGCATCATTGAAAGGTATAAGGCACGGGTGGTTGCCGAAAGTTACAGGCAAACCTATGGTTTAGACTATACCAAAACTTTTGCAATAGGGTTATAAAACTTTGGCAACTGTATGTCAAAAATGTATTCCTTCAAGGATACATACTAACAACAACTACTAAGTCTTTTCCCATACTAGACGGGGTCGACTATGTTATAAAAATCTGACGAAGTTTTACGCTGGCTGTCGGAAGCCTAACACAACCCTCTTCCTTTATCCGGCCTTGGGACCTCCTTCAAGGATACATAACTGAAAAAATTTACATTGACTTACCGCCTGACTCTTATTACATATATGCATATGGGAGTGTATGTAAACTCAAGAAAGCTATTTATGAATTGAAGCAGTCACCTAGAGCATGGTTTGAACAATTCAGCGATAGTGTTACAAGCCTTAGATTTACAAGAAGTCTAAGTGATCATATTATATTTGTAAGGAAAGGTAAAGGTACTTGTGTTTTAGTAGTATATGTTGATGATATTGAAATCAAGGAGTTAAAGAGTCAATTGCTAAACTGAAGGATTTTGGTCCTCTCCATTATTTCTTGGGAATTGAAGTATTGAGGAACTCAAGGGGTATATTCCTAACTCAATAGAAGTACACTCTAGATTTACTAAAGGACACTAACATGCTACAGTGGAAACTCACAACGGTTCCTATGTATAGTAACTTGAAATTGAGTTTCAGAACCATTACACGAACTTGAAGAGCATCAAAGGCTAGTGGGAAGACTTATATATCTAACAATTACATGCACACATATATTTTTTATGCTGTGAGTATGGTAAGTCGATTTATGCATTGTCTTACCATATCTCATATGAATGTTGTGAGACAAATATTGAGATATTTGAAACGCACTCCTGGAAATGGATTATTATATACAAATCACGATCACCTCAACGTGGAGGTGTTTAGAGATGAAGATTGGGCATGCTCTATTGATGATAGATGATCTACTTTAGGATACCTAAGAATGGTGAGAGGCAACATTATCTCATGGAAAAGAAAAAAACAGAATGTGGTGGCCAGGTCATCCACATAAGCACAACATAGAGCGGTGGCTCTCGTAGTATGTAAGGCAATTTGGTTAAAATATCTATTAGAGGAGCTTGGCACTCTCCCAAATGAATCAATCCTATTCTATTGTGACAATCAAGCGGCAATTCAAATAGCAACAAATCCAATATATCACGAGAGAACTAAGCATATTGAAATAGATTGTCATTTTATAAGAGATGCAATAAAGGCAGAAACAATTCAGATGATATATGTATGATCAACAAATTTCTTAACAAAAGCTTTGGGGAAAGGAAGACTTGAAAAACTCCTTAGTAAGTTAGGGACTCAAAGTATCTTCGTCCCAACTTGAGGGGATTGTTAGAGTCCATGTTCAGCTTTAGTTTTTAATTTTGTTTTTAAAGGTACTTTTAAATAGTTAACACTTATCAGGGGCAATTAGGTCTTTTATATAATTAAACAGCTTATTTAAATAACCCTAGTCATCTGTCGATCATGAGGGAGATAGAAGAAATAAAGGAGGGTTGCTGGCGCAGCAGGATTGTGACTGCCGGTGCCCTATTCACTCCAAAGTCCAAACTGTCTTCTCCACTCAATTTCTTTGATTAAGATGGTGTAGCTTGATTGTGTTGCTGATTATTCAGCAGTCTGCAGCTGGATGGTTTAGACTAGTCAGATGCTGATTATGGATGTTTTTGATAAGAGGATGTTTCAATTCTATTGGGGAAAAGGGGAGGGCGAAGCATGAGATTAGGATGCCAAAGGTGGTCTTATACACATTCAGTCACCAACATTATATATTCTCCAGAAACAGCCATTCAATTGGATCCTATGCCTTCACTATATGCGACTCACACACACACATAACTCTTTATGATAGTTTATCCTTTTCTCTTTTAGGATGTAAAACCTGGAAATTGTGCTCTCTGATATAGACAGCTGTACTGGAGAAGAGAACAAACTATCAAGGAATCCTGTTCAAGGCAGTTCTGTAATGGATACTGTTGGAGCGATTTGCATAGACACTATGGGTCATGTTGCGTCTGGAGCATCAAGCGGTGGTATTGCACTAAAGGTGGTTATTCCTATGTCTTTGTGTTCTTTGGTGCCATAATTAAGGTGTAGCATACATAATTATATCCAAATTTTAAGTTTGTCCTTAAGTGCATATCATGTTAATCAAAACATGCATTGTTTGAGAGACATCTTTGTAGAGGAGAATGAACTGTTGATTCCTTTCCATACAAAGAGCCTAAGATTTTTGAGAGAATGCTGCACAAAGTAGGTCCCATTAGATTTGGACAACATGCATGGTGTTGAGGTGAAATTCCCAATATTCTTGTCCACGACTTTGTCATCTTCTCTTCCCTTCCTTATATGTTGCTAAATTATGCAAAAGAGATAGTTGATGATGGG
The DNA here is from genome assembly GCA_036023115.1 of Brasenia schreberi. Lineage (NCBI taxonomy): Eukaryota > Viridiplantae > Streptophyta > Magnoliopsida > Nymphaeales > Cabombaceae > Brasenia > Brasenia schreberi. The sequence goes on along the minus strand of JAYKKT010000073.1, from coordinate 19,571,750 downwards.
GATTTATGTAAATTGCTTGCGTTAGGCTTCTGACAGCCAGCGTAAAACTTTGTTATACTTATTTATCTTGGATTCTACAAATTATGATAGGGCTCTATGGAAACAAAGAATCCTTATAGCCAACCCCATCTAGTATGAGAAGAGGCTTAGTTGTTGTTGTTTGTTGCTTCTGTTTTTGAATCTGGTAGTGATTAGAAATTTATAAGTACTTGGCAAAACATTATCTCTATGTGCTATTTGCTTCATGAGTTAGGAGATGGCTATCGGAATGCCACAACTCATTGTCTTCTTTTATTTCATTTCCATCCTTCTTAACATCAACTATCATGTAGTTGACAATCGTTGAACCTTTTGGTACTGGTTGTCTAAGTCTAGTATGCTGATCCTGATCCTGATCCCATCTGAGAAGAGGGTTCTGGTAGGCAGTTGTCAGCCAACTCAAAACTCTCTCAGACCTGTTACCATGGATTCTAGAACTTACAAGGGTTTTGGTGGAGTTTGTACAGACAACGAGTTTAAGCAAGGGCTTCTTCATGCCGCTGTAATGAACCAATTGTAGGGTATGTTTCCACATCAATGTGTGTAAAGAAGTTAGTCCCTTTAATTTGAACCCAAATGTAATTCAAGTGGTAGATGGTTTGTTCACGAGATCTAAATGGACTTGTCAGTAAGGAAATTGTGGAGTATAAAATATAAGTATTCACGAGAACTGTGGGTTTGTGGAATAAGCTGAAATGGCAAGAAAATTCTTCGTTTTAATATGGCACTTGATCTTATTATGCTAAATTGCTTTCTAAAGGGGTGGGCATTTGATTACTTATAGCAGTGGCATGTATGAAACATGTTCTTTACTATTTAGTGAAGAATAATAAGGATCATATTGCAAAGTCATACCAAGAGGGAGTTTAACCATCTAGCACCAACTATTTACAATGGCTTTACATTTAAATAAACAAAAAAGAGGGAATGGTACTGATGGGAACCAACTGCTCACAACATTTAATCTAGGTGAGATCATGATAGGAAAACTTGCATGGGTGAAATTCAAGCTAATATCTCGGTTTGGAATTTAGTGCATTCAATCTCTTATGAAGGGTCATGTTGAAGGGAATGGACACATCACACATACATCACACAGAAATCCTGCACTTAGTTAGCTGTCTTATCATTCTGTTTTTAAAGTCACCTTTAAATTCCTTTCATTAATGGCAATGGTGTAATATATTAGAATGTTGGCTGGTTATAAAAGGGAAAACCTACCAGTAATTAGGTTGTATCATTATCATTAAGAGAATAGAAATGAGAGAGAGAGAGTGTGGCGGCACACCCTATTTATCCAGAAATCTGAGTTGCATCTTCTCTATCTTGATTCATGGCTGGAATTTAACATGGTATTAAATCCTAGGGGCTGAGATTGATGCAGAAATCGAGAAGACAACAGGCCGCTGTGGTGTTCAGTCCAAGAGAAGTCTGCAGAAATTCAGCACACAGCACACCGATTATAACGAGACTTGGTCAGAGGAGAAAAAAAGGGTTGCAGAAATTAAACGCTATAGAAAGCCGATTGAAAGAAGAATTTCAATCTCAAGTAAGTATGAATGACTCTAAAGTTGAGCCATATCACATCACCAACATAAAGTTGGATGAGAAGAACTATCGAGAATGGGCTTGATCCATTGAATTAGTCCTTAGATCTATAGAAAAATTAGGACTAATAAAAGAATTGTAGAAAAAATCTACTGAGAACAACATTGAGTATGATAAGTGGATGAAAGATGATGTATTGGTAAGCTTATGGTTTATACAATCAATGATTCTCTGAATCAGCAAGACTGTAATGTACTTGGAATTGATTGCTAAAATATGGACAACAATGGAAGAAACCTACTCTAAGAAGAAGAACATAGCAAAAGAATATGAAATTCTAAAAAAAATAAGGGAATGCCAACAAGGGGATATGTTAATTAGCGATTACTACGGTGAACTTAGGAGTTTATGGAATGAAAAGCGATATTTTGGGGAGAATAAGTGCAACCATTGTGTGAAAGAAAGAACGACATATAGTGAAGCAAAAAAAGTATTTGACCTTCTTTTAAGAATTGTTCCATAATACAAATCTATAAAAATAAATGTATTGAGTAAAGAAGAGTTGCCATCGGTGGGTACAGTATATATGCCCTTCTTCTAAGGGAGGAAGATAGGCGGCATCTTTAGAATGGAGATTCCTCAAAAGGTGAAAAATCAGGTTTCATCAGAAGAGGACATGCAAATTTTCAACGTGGAAGAGGCTCCATAAGAGAAAGAGGAGGAGGATGATTTTACAATTTTGAGGATAAGAACAAGTTACAATGTTCTCACTGTGGAAAGAAGAGACATACACGTGATCAATGTTGGGAGATAATTGGGAAGCCCATGGACTCTAGAGATAATAGAAATTATGTGGCTGCAACTTCAGAAAAACTTATGGAATCAGGTGCTCAAGACGAATTTTCAGAACTGAAGAAAATTATTGAAATTGAAATGAAACCATAAACCAGCCTTCTACCTCGACAGAAAAGAATGAGTGTAGTGTACCTACTTCGTATACTATAAGTGATAACTCTTCTTTTAAAAAATCTAGTTATTCGGTGATAGATTCAGGAGCAACATACCATATGGTAGGTGATAATTCCAAATTTATACAATATTAATCTACCTCCATACCTCAATACATAAAATTGGCCAATGGGTCCCTAATTCCAATGAAAGGAAAAGGTAAAATACATACTTAGAATTTTCAATTGGAATCAGTGATGTATGTTGCAGAATTTTCAGTTAATTCCTTAGTAACATATTTGCATTACTCAGTAACTTTTACTCCATTTGGTTGCAAATTTTAGGATCTGAGAATGGGAATAACCTTTGGTCATGGTGAACCAAGGAATGGACTCTATATGTTGTCAGATGACTTCATTCCAGCCCGGGGAAAGACTCTTTAAGTCACTAAAGCATAGGAGAAACTCAAGTTGTGGCATAGCCGACTAGGACATCTTCTTGTTTCTTAGAGAGTTTATTTCTGTTGATTGTCAGAAGGACTTGAACCTTCAATGTGATTGTGTGAGAGAGCCAAACATCACATAGTGTCATTTCTAAGTAGGGAGTCGCAGTCTGTTATTCCATTTGAATTATTGCACTCATATGTATGGGGTCCTTGTTCTGTTCCATCTTTAGGAAGATACCAATACTTTGTTATCTTTATTGATGATTACTCTCAATTCACTTTTGTTTTCCTTATGAAATCAAAATCTGAGGTGTCTTCTATATTTCCTATTGTTCATAAACTTATTGAAAATCAGGTTGGCTAGCCCGTTAAAATTCTCAGGTCAGATAATGGTGGCGAATTCATAAATCATAACCTACAAAACTATCTACGGTCCCATGGGATTATACACCAAACCACATGTCTATACACTCGACAATAAAATGGTGTTAAAGAGAGGAAAAACACATACTTGAGGTAGTTATAACTCTTCTCTTGGAACATAATGTTCCCAAGACTTTTTGGGACTTCCTTCAACTGTTCTATCAGGGAAGACCTCATTCAAAGTGCTTAAACCCAATGACTCACCTTTTCATATTACACCTCGGGTATTTGGATGCTTGTGTTTTGTGCATGTTCATAGTCATTCTAGGGATAAACTTGATCTTCGGGTTGTGAAGTGTGTATTTCTTATATTCTAATGAGAAAAAAAGAATATGTTTGTTATGATCCTAAAACTAAGCAGAGGTATGTGTCCTTGGATGTCTCCTTTTTTAAAACTACTTAGTGGTATAATAGAAGAGCATGCGATACCTGTTGATACTGAAAGTATCAGTGATGAGATAGTAGAAAAGGGATAGGATTAGCCACAGAAGAAAGAGCTCAAGACATACACTCGAGGAGAAAGGAAGATTGTTACTTCCAAACTTCAAGAAGTCATAGACCAAGGGGCAACCTCCTCCTCATATCAATGCAACGACCCAGAAGAAGGTAATGATGTATCAAACTTGGATATTCCGATTGCATTAAGAAAAGAGAAAATATCACGTGGCAAGTATCCAATCACTCAATTTATGTCCTACAACAATTTGTCTCCTAGTTACTATAATTTTGTATTAAATACAGAGGAATACCACATCCCAACTGATTTTTGGGAGGCTTCTAAATCGCCAAAGTGGTTTGAAGTCATGCAATCAGACATTGAAGCCTTAGAGAAAAACAACACATGGGAGGTAAGTGATCTCCCACCAGATAGCAAATCTGTGGGATGCAAATGGTATACACTATTAAGTTTGAAGCAAATGGAACACTAGAAAGGTATAAAACAAGTCTTTGGCTAAGGGATACAAATAATCTTATGGAATTGATTATGAAGAAACTTTTGCACCTATTGCTAAACTATCATCTATCAGAGTTCTAATTAGCATAGCTGCTCAAAGAAATTTGACACTATGATAATTAGATGTGAAGAATGCATTTTTGCAGGGGAGCTTAATGAAGAAGTATACATGAATTTACCTCCAAGATATATGAATTAATCGGGAAAAGTGTGCAAGCTGAAAAAGGCCATATATGGCTTAAAGCAGTCCCCACATGTATACAACAACAACAACTAAGCCTTTTCCCATACGCAGTCACCACGTGTATGGTTTGAAAAATTCAGCACTAATGTCATTACACGAGGCTATTCCAAAGAATGTAAAGAGGTAAAACTAACATTATTACTTGTTTATGTTGATGATATAATTGTTACTGAAGGATGACACTGAAGAAATCGAGAAACTGAAGTAGTAATTACATCATCTCTTTGACGTTAAGGATCTAGATAAATTGCATTATTTTCTTGGCATTGAAGTTGTCTATTCGGGTTGTGATATCTTTCTAAATCAAAGAAAATACACACTAGAAATCGAGAAACTGAAGTAGTAATTACATCATCTCTTTGATGTTAAGGATCTAGATAAATTGCATTATTTTCTTGGCATTGAAGTGGTCTATTCGGGTTGTGATATCTTTCTAAATCAAAGGAAATACACACTAGACTTATTACGTGAGACAAAGAAGTTGGAATCCAAGCCTTTTACCCTCCTATGGAAGTCAATTGAAAAATGAAAATGAATGATGGATGTGATAAAGTGGATGTCACAAGATATCAAAGACTTGTGGGAAGACTGATATACTTAACTAATACTCGTCCTAATATCTCTTATGTGTTGGAATTTTTAGTAGATTTATGCAGGCTCCCTCTAAGAAGCACAATGGATGCAATACATCACATACTTAAGTACTTAAAGGGCACTCCTGGATTTGTCATACTATACAGAAGTCACGGGCACATAAATATAGAGGTTTATATTGATGGAGATTGGGTAGATTCGAAGGAAGATAGGAAGTCAACCTCAGGATATGTTTCATTAGTTGGTGGGAATATAATTTCGTGAAAAAGCAAGAAACAGACAGTAGTGGCCAGATCCACAGCAGAGGCAGAGTATAGAGCTATCGCTTCGGGCATTTGTGAGGAAAAATGGTTGCACTCATTACTTATGAAAATAGGATTTACAAAAAATATTCCTATTTCTATATGGTGTGATAGTAAGGCAGCAATTTAAATTGTTGTAAATCCAGTTTTTCACGAAAAGACTAAGCATATTGAGATCGACTGCCATTTCATCAGAGATTGTATAAGTTCTAATGAGTTAGATTAGAGTATGTGAGATTAGATAAACAATGTGTATATATGCAGACCAAAGCTATGAGCAAAGATACTCTTCAGATATTATGTAGCAAGTTGGGTATAGTTATGATCTTTACACTCAACTTGAGGGGAAGTGTTGAAGGGAATGGACACATCATGCAGACATCACGCAGAAATCATGCACTTAGTTAGCTGTCTTGTCATTATGTTTTTAAAGTTACCTTTAAATTCCTTTCATTAATGACAATGCTGTAATATATTAGAATGTTGGTTGGTTATAAAAGGGAAAGCCTACAAGCAATTAGGTTGTATCATTATCATTAGGAGAATAGAAAGGAGAGAGAAAGAGTGTGGGAGCACACCCTATTCATCCAACAATCTGAGTTGCATCTTCTCCATCTTGATTCTTGGCTGGAATTTAACATGTTCTTGGTTGGTGCTTCAGTTGTATCTAAGAACCACCCTCATGTTTGATTCGGCTTGGGTAAGGCTTTGGTTGGATCACATTTGGATCTGGTTAGATTATGATCCAAACAAGGGTGACAGAAACTTGGCAAAGTATGGAGAACTGGTGCAGAAATTGCAAGTGGTCAACTTCTGGCTTTTCGTTTGATATTGAGGAGGGATGTGGGCAAAGGGAAGGCATGGACCCAAAGAGGGTCTGGCAGGGAAGAGGATGGGGCTTTTGGTTGGTGAGGAAACTTTGGATTGGCATGCTAAAGCAGGATAGGGATTCAGCTCTAGCCTCTAGTTTTCTGAAAATGTCAGGATGGATTCTGAGGGCTGTTACAGAGTGATTTCTGATTGGTTCAGAGGTTTCCTTGGCAAGGTAAGGGCTTGGGCTCAAAGCCTGTGTGACTCAGAGTACAATGGGTTTCCAGGGATCTCAAAAGTTCGACCCACTGTCTGGAAGATATACAACAACAACAACAACAACTAAGCCTTTTCCCATACTAGACGGGGTCGGCTACATGGATTCTTTGTTTCCACATATCCCTATCGTGTGCCATGTTAGCAGTTAACTCCCAATAAGCTAGATCATTCTTTATTGTTTCTTTCCAACACTTTTGTGGTCATCCTCTACCTCTTTTAATACTTTCCAAATTTAGTTTTTCTAACCTTCTTACAGGTTCTTCTTTTGATCTTCTTTCTATATGTCCAAACCATCTTAAATGATGTTCTCTCATTTTATCCTCTATGGTGCTACTCCTAATTTGTTTCTAATAACCTCATTATGTATACGGTCTTTTCTTGTATGGCCACTCATCCATCTCAACATCTTCATTTCTGTCACAGACATCTTTTGTACATGTTGATGATTAACTGCCCAACACTCAGAACCATAAAACATGGCAGGCCTAATTGCTGCTCTATAATATTTACCTTTTAATTTTAATGGTATCTTCTTATCACAAAGAATACTTGATGCTCCTCTCCATTTTAACCAACCAACATTAATTCTATGTGTAACATCTCCATCAATTCTTCCATCACTCTGGAAAATTGACCCTAGGTATTTAAAACTTTCTTTTTGGGGAATACAATGTGTGTAAATTTTAATTTCTATGTCCTCTGAAGTAACCAAATGATCAAACTTACATTCCATATATTCTGTCTTTGTTCTACTAAGTCGGAGGCCTTTGCTTTCTAATGTTTCTCTCCATAGTTCCAATTTTCTATTAACTTTTTCCTTAGACTCCTCCACTAATACAATGTCATATGCAAATAACATACACCAAGGTACTTCATCTTGAATATGTTTTGTTAACTCATCCATCACCATTATAAATAAGTATGGACTTAAAGTTGATCCTTGATGTAACCCAATATTAACTTCAAAGAAGTCTGTCGTTCCTTCATGAGTCCTCACACATGTTTTTAAGGTTAATATATGTCAATGGGATACCTCTTTTTTCTAAAGTTCTCCAAAGAACCTCCCTCGGTACCCTATCATAAGCTTTTTCTAGATCAATAAATATCATGTGAAGGCCTTTCTTTTTTGCTCTAAAATGTTCCATAAGACGTCTCAAAAGGTGAATCGCTTCAATTGGCATGAATCCAAATTGGTTCTTTGTTGTACTTGATACTTGTCTTAACCTACGTTCGATAATTCTTTCCCATAATTTCATAGTATGACTCATTAACTTGATACCTCGATAATTCGCACAATTTTGAATGTCTCCCTTGTTCTTATATATGGGTATAAGTGTACTTGCTCTCCATTCCTCGGGCATCTTTTGGTTTTTCCATATTTCATTAAATAGTCTTGTGAGCCAAGTGATTCCTATTTCTCCTAGTATTTTCCAAACTTCTATAGGAATATTATTTGGTCCTACCGATTTACCACCCTTCATATGTTTAAGAGCTTCTTTGATTTCATTCTTTTGAATACGTCGGTAGAAATTGTGGTTTATATACTTTTCTGACTTGGCTAAATCTCCTAAACTAATACTAATATCTTTATTTTCATTAAATAAAGATATGGCACCACAAAATGAGGCATGGAAAGTTGATCCCATATAGTTTGTTGGGTAGAGAAAATTGGTGCAGAATAGTTATTCTTTTGGAAACACAAATTGCTTTGGGGGCCATTGGAGTTCAAAATGATCAAACAAAGAGTCTGTGAGTATTAGCTCAATAAGCGTCAAGAGCTTCATAAAGGTTCTTTTGGTGAAAGTATTTTGATGGGCAGTTCTTCGGGAGAGACCCAAGATCACACACTTCTGGGAACAATATGTGCAGAAAGCAACATGATCATTCAAATATAAATCCCTAGGTTTGAGTTTGAATACTTGCAGACCAAGGGTTCAGATTAGGTATGGTTACCCACAATAGAGTGAGTTACAGATTGCTCAATAATTGGCAAAGCATACCTGTTTTTTTGCTTAGCTTCCGATCATATGATCCACAAGTCTTATGCATCAGAGCGGCTCTTGGTTGCAGCTGTAAGAGAAAGTTTATGGTTGGATAACCAGATGGTGTAATCAAAGCCTGAAGAGTATGTGTCATGTGCTATGAACCCGAAGATTGGCCAGCCATGCCATCTCATTCATGTGGAAGCATATTATTCAAAATCATTATTTGACGTATTCTCACCATTCATGATGGATTCTGAGGGGACAATAAAGGCATAAGGGACTGCATAGAGAGGTTGGTTTTATTCACAATGTAGATGTTACTATACATCTCAAGTTTGATGATGCTTTTCATGACCTTCAGACGCAATAGCCATGTGGAATCATTCTACAAGGTGTCTAGGTATTTTAAAATTTGATTTACTTAATACTCTTACTACTAATTGCTATTTTCTGCTTATATTTTAAAAGATGATGTTATATTTTTTTTAGTGACTTGTAGGTTTGGAAGTGATTGCTGAAAACATTGCTATTTTCTGCTTATATTTTAAAAGATGATGTTATGTTTTTTAGTGATTTGTGTTCAGTAGGTTTGGAAGTGATTGCTGAAAACGTAAAAAAAATTCCAGTTAGAGGTTTGAGCCAAACTGTAGCGCAATTAGGTGCAAAAGAAATTAGAATTTCTTTGAGCACATTCATTAGAGCACAAATTGCTCAATGACCTTTCCTTATACGTGAAATCATGTGTCCGTGTGAGAGATTTAATTGAAGTAGAACAAGATGAGGATGGTGGGGATGAAAATTATCTTGTTGATTATCCTAATGATTAGTAGCTATCATAATATTCCTGACCCCTCTATAATAATATATTATTATGTTTGAGTCTTGCATTTTTCATTTTCCTCAATATGTTGGGCACATCGAGTATGTGCTACTTTAGTTTGGTTTAATAGTTTTTTTCAAAAACTAATTATTCTACAACAGAGCCATTGTTGATTTTTTTGCTTTTTGTTTAACAAATACTTTTATGATATGTTACTTTAAGTGTCATAAAAAGCACCTGATAAAAAATCCATGATTGTTCATGATCTACTAAAGATGTACAAAAGATGGTTTGGACAGTTTCCTGCTTTTTCAGAGTGTTGGGCAGTTAATCATCAACATGTACAAAAGATGTCTGTGACAAAAATGAAGATGTTGAGATGGATGAGTGGTCATACAAGAAAAGACCCTATACATAGTGAGGTTATTAGAAATAGATTATGTGTGGCACCAATAGAGGATAAAATGAGAGAATATCGTTTAAGGTGGTTTGGACATATAGAAAGAAGATCAAAAGAAAAACCTGTAAGATGGTATGGAAATTATATTTTGAAAGTATTAAAAGAGGTAGAGGACGACCACAAAAGTGTTGGAAAGAAACAATAAAGAATGATCTAGCTTATTGTGAGTTAACTGCTAACATGACACATGATAGGGCTCTGTGTAAACAAAGAATCCATGTAACCGACCCCGTCTAGTATGGGAAAAGGCTTAGTTGTTATTGTTGTTGTTGTTCTTGATCTACTAAGAAACTTTTTCGAGTCATAGATCCTGAAAGGTTGGAAAAATCAATTGCAATAAGCGCCTGCATGTTTTTCTTTCAGGTCAGTGGCCGTGTTGGCTTGGCTGCAATGTACGGATGTGGATGTTGGGCTACTTCAAAAGATCCATTTGGAGTTCCATGCATAATTGGGTGCTGTGTAACTGGTGCAGGTGAACATTTAATCAGAGGATTTGCTGCAAGAGAATGTTGTGTCTCATCATCATTGTATGTGACAAAATGTTGAACTTTTACTATTTTGTTTCTTTGGGCATTAGTCATTTCTTATTTTTGTATTGTATGTTGGCTCTTAAAATTCAAACTACTTTGTATATCTTTAGCTATAGCTCCTTATCATTGTCCTGTGATGTGAGTGCAAGATTTTGTCTCTTCTGCTTTTCCTTTTTGATAGATCTCCTGCTGGTCCTGCATCTGCTTGCACCAAAGTTTTGCGTTCTGCTGCAAAGCATTCCAGCGGACAGTGTACAGATGGAGGTGCTGGGGTGTTACTATTGCAAGCCGACACTGTGAAGAATGTAAGCACCACTTTGACATGCTATATTCTTGTCTGCATCACTGCCCTTTTTAAGCTATTGATCTTATAATTTTTGTTCGCTAGGACTTGATTGACTTGCCTCAATTGAAAGCAGTGGAGCTTATTGCTGTCTATTCTTCATCCTCGTTTGGCATCGGATACTACGGAAGCACAATGGATAAACCAAAGGTATATACTGTCAAGACCTAGCTTATGTCAAGGTTTCTGCTTCGGATTTTCAGTTGAGTTAATTTATGCTTGGGTATTTCTCCATCTTGGTTTATGCTGTTCCCAAATAATTCCCTCCCTTTTGGTTGATTCCTAAATCATGGCTGCATTATCAACCATTAGCCTTTCTCATCCTGCCAACTGAGAGAATAAAGGAAATAAATGTTCCAAAACTCTTTTGCCTTATCTTTTCAAATTAAAAGGTGATTTGAATGAACCCATTTTAACTTGAGAACATTTTTTAACAAATCATGTGCCATGCTGTTCTGTTTGATGTATAAAATAAAAATCAAACTTTCAATCAATAAATTCTTATGAAAATGATTGTGAATTTGTTTGACATGTAACATGCCACATTAGTGAAAATGAACAAACGTTACCTGTGGGCTGCTAAGTGCCATATCGGTGCAAACCATACATCACTAAGTGTCAAAAAATGGTTCTGAAATAACAATTTCACAAAAGACAGATACAAGGGTGAAGTTTTCACTTTCTTTTACTCTATATTGCTTCGTAACCAGATATTTCAAGAGAATAAGTCAAGTACCTAGTTTTCATTTGTAGATTTTATAAATTTAGAAGAATTTAGAAGTGACATAAAATATGCATTCATTGTCAAGCTCGATCGATTATACAACATGGTCATAGATGTCCTTCTACATGTTGGTTGTCTTGGCTCCATGAACAATTTATGAAAGGCTCTACGAGGTCAGTATCCATTTCTTCATTTGTTCAGTCAAAAGTTCCACTGTTGTGATTTTGTTCCATCACAAGCTTTAATGGGTATCAAGTTGATAAGTCATGATGAAATTATGGGAAAGAATTATCAAACGTAGGTTAAGACAATTATCGAGTACAACAGAGAACCAAAGAACCAATTTAGATTCATGCCAAGCATATCTATTATCCGATTGACATACATAAACCTTATAAGAGACATGTATGATGGTGCAAAAACATGTGTGAGGACTCATGAAGGAATTACAAACTTCTTTGAAGTTAATATTGGGTTACATCAAGGATCAACTTTAAGTCAATACTTATTTATAATGGTGACTCGTAAGTTAACAAAACATATTCAAGATGAAGTACCTTGGTATATGTTATTTGCATGACATTGTGTTAGTTGAGGAGTTTAAGGAAAAAGTTAATAGAAAATTAGAACTATAGAGAGAAACATTAGAAAGGAAATGCTTCTGACTTAGTAAAACAATGATAAAATATATGGAATGTCATAAGACATAAAAATTAAAATTGACAAATATTGCATCCCCAAAAGCAAAGTTTTAAATACGTAGGATCAATTTTTTAGAGTGATGAAAGAATTGATGAAGATTTTACGCATAGAATTAATGCGTGTTGGTTAAAATGGGGAGGAGCATAAGTATTCTTTGTGACAAGAAGATACTATTAAAGTTAAAAGGTAAATATTATAGAGCAGCAATTAGACTTGTCATGTTTTATGGTTCTCAGTGTTGGGCAGTTAATCATCATGTATAAAAGATGTCTGTGGCAGAAATGAAGATGTTGAGATGGATGAGTGGTCATACAAGTAAAGACCGTATACATAATGAGGTTATTAGAAACAAATTGGGAGTGACACCAATAGAGGATAAAATGAGAGAATATCATTTAAGATGGTTTGGATGGACATATAGAAAAAAGATCAAAAGAAGCGCTTTTAAGAAGGTATTAAAAATTATATTTTGAAAGTATTAAAAGAGGTAGAGGACGACCACAAAAGTGTTGGAAAGAAACAATAAAGAATGATTTAGCTTATGTTGAGTTAACTACTAACATAACACATGATAAGGCTCTCTTAAAACAAAGATCCATGTAGCCGACCCCGTCTAGTATAGGAAAAGGCTTAGTTGTTGTTGTACAAGCTTTAATAGGTAGACGCACTACAATCATTTTTGCCTTTTTTTAAAATTTTGTGTTACAGGTCTCAATTCTCCATGCTAATGGAGATGCGAAAGCTATGGAGGTTAGCCAATTTGGAGCACGTTTTGATCTGAGCTCCAACATGCCCCCAGTTTAATTTCAACTTGGTATTTCTGGTACTTGCTGACTATAGAGATTATCACATGCCCACTGACATGGACGGCTTCAACTTGGTGAACGAAAAGGTTACTTGGCATACTCGGGCAGTAGCTTGTATGCTTTGGGTTGGTCTGTCGTGATTGTGTTGTGTTCTTTTGTGAGAACGGCCTTTTATCTATCACAGGTGGATAAGAACGCAGACTTTTAATGTGGTGGGTGTTCCATGTTTGTGTTTTTTGATATCAACACTCGTGCAATCCCATGTCAAGACAGTTCCAAGCCAATGCTTTTCTCGTGTCACCCAGGTCTATGCCAGGTTTTCGTGCCTCGTGATATGTTCGAAGCCCTATCTGGTGAATTGCACACATTCCAGCGGTTTGTTTTGATTGCTATTTTAACGGTAAACCATCTTGCCTTTCATGAATGATAACAATTCGTAGTGGGCAGTCTAGAAATTCTTTTGGAGTGAGCAAAGTTCAATAGATGGAATCCATTTGAGGAAGTCCATATAAGAAATGCACAGCTTGTTTACACCTTTTTCGAGTTCTCCGTAATTCAGACGAGGAGCCACCTCGTGCGCCCATGAGCAGGTCGTCCTGTAGTTGCTCTAGGCGACTGACTACCTTTTCCAAATAGCGGTGCCTTCAGCCCATGTCTGTGCAATCCTTTCTACTGGGTGGAGAGAGAACTGACGATACGCAGTTTTTATGCGTTCAATCCATTACCTATAGCATTTCCTTGTCACACGGTCCGGATCACAGAAATGAATTGCATTTGAACTTCTGGCAATGAAAGTATTTGTTCGAGAGATTGGACATCACCACCGCATGAGTAATGGCTCCCCACCATGCCCACTCCATTGTCTTGAAGCCTGTCGTAGTTGGAAGGGCCTCTGAGCACAAACAACACGTGAAACTACCCACCTTTTTGAGGGAATAGGGAGTTGAAATCGATGCTGCCATTCTGTTGCTTCCTCGAATTCCTGGAAGGAATATCTGTGTCGTCCCCCCTCTTAGTTTAGCCAGGCAGTTCAGCGAGCTCCTCTGGTTGGAAATTCACCCCTTGATTCTGGAATGAAAAAATTGAGTTCTCGTGGTTTCCTGGGTAGGCAAATATCCAAAATGCACTTCTGATCTTCGTCATTAAAGAGGTCTGATAAGTCCTATTTTCCGACTACCACTACGCTGAATTAGTTGAGTGACTCGCAGCAAGTCAGAATTCTCACTCGCTAGACTTGAAGCTCTTAAACTGGGAGATTGATGAATCTAAGTGCCCTGTGAAATGTTAACTCTTGACCCCTCACCAACTCTCCAGACACATCCCAGCTTCATCTCCTCCCTCTGATTAGATTTTTTCAACTGTAGGATGGATTTATGTTTTTCTTCGCCATTTTAGTTATTTTATTGCTTTCCTAATTGTAATTGAATTCTTTTAAACGATCAAATAAAATATCTTCTTCAATTCATACTGTCCGAGAAGCGAAATTGGCGTACAACTCGTACTTTGAGCTACTGTTCTGAAGGAAGCTAAGGAGACCCTTGCTCGCCTGATCTTATTCAGAATATCGAAACCCTTTCTTGAAGGCGTTTACTTCTGTGTCAAATGTCTTTCCAGCACGTGTTTTGGAGACAATACCTGGTTTAATCAAGATTAGGTTCAGGGGTCGTTTGAATCTTCCCTCTAGCATTTCTGACCTTCCCTCTCACATCTATTGATGAAATTGGATATGAATCTTCCCAATCAAGAATAACAATACCTTTTATTTTACTTTGGTGTACAAATAATCTGGATTTCGTCATGTATTATTATTGGCGTAGGATGTTAGCAATGAAGCAAAGCGTTGCTTTGTGTAAAAGACTGCATGTGAATAGGTTGTGGATTCTGAATATAGACATGTTTGGTTCCAGTTAGCCCAGAACCTGGATCCGTAACTGACTCGGGGCTGGTTCTGATTCTAGAACCGTTGGTTTCAAAGCCGTTCCAGTTTGATTCCGGAACCATCCAAAACTGATACTTTTATTAAACAAATTTAAAAAGTATAGGAAAATTTTAAAAGGAGACTGATTCAGTTTTATAAAAGGTGAAACAGGAACCGAACCGGGTTATTTTCAGTTTCAATTCTGGGTTCAGTCGGTTCCTGACTCGGTTCTGGTTGAAACCGCCGGGCCGGTTGTAGTAGAAGCCTTCATGGAAGAAGGTGTCACTTGTGAATGGAACCCAGTAGTCATTTATTCAGTACCTCTCTGGGGGGTAGGAACTGCCATTTTCTTCTACAGAACTCGGGTTATCAAATAGGGTCAGTTTGAAGCTTCCCATGTTCTGTCAATAGCACCAGTTAGTTTTTTTTTTCGTTTTTGTCACAATGGGAAGCCCAAGCCCAACACACGTGCAGATGCACCTTCCTGGGAGTTGAACTCACCACCTTAGAGTGGGCATCAGAAGGCGCCACTGTTGAGTGCATCAATACTTAGTTATTCAGTTCAACCAATGATTGAATAGTTAGAGTTTAGGTAGGGATGACCCTATTGACCCGACCTGTGCCACCCTGACCGAATCTGATATGGGGCAGAGAATACCCTGCCCAACTAGATTTGCGTTTGAGTATGGGGATAAGGTGCTCCAACCCATAATTCAATACCAATATCAAGACATACATACATACATATATATATGTATACATATATATATACATATATATATACATATATATATATACATATATAAAGTTCGCTAAAATATACAAATACCTGTTAGAAAAAAGAACCCAAACCCATATCCGCCCGGGTGAAGTGCGGGTCAGGGTCGGATATAGGTACACCCATCCCTGACTTCCACCATTGTCGTAGCTAAGTTTAGGATTTCAATTTTTGTGCTATTGACAAAGCCTTCGGAATGGGTCGTCAGACAAATCGAGGATGGAGATAGTCATTTAAGGAAATAATGAGACCGTCAAAAGACGGAGAAAATGCATGAGGGATTTTGGAGAAGAACGGGTTAAGCATGATGCGCGGGCGAACAGACCCTCCCCCCGGCTCGGCACCATTTTCTCGATTTGAATTCTCTCTCTCTTTCTCTCTCTCTCTCTCTGAATTGAAAATCATCCAGAGTTTTCGTCTGTTTCTCTCTTCATTCCAATCGCCCGCATTCCTTGCCTGCAGAGCAGAACTGCACCATGGTGAGAATCTTATGCTTCGATATCTACAAGTGCATGCCTTTGTTTTCTCTTGAATGCTGATTTTTCCGTTTCCTAAGATCCATATTCTCCTTTTCTCTGTCTCATACATCTCCTAAAACGTGCATTACACCATACTTTGTCATCACTACCTCTGTCAAAGCATCAAACTGATTATCTACTTATCGTCCTTGTGAAATTTCATTAACCTTCGGCCGCAACCAATGTTTTGTAGGTTCTTTTTGAGAAAAATCGTTTGCTTAGAAAACTTGCATATGTCATATGTATCAATACCAAGATCCTTTTGTGGCATGTCAGACTTGAATATTTCTATCGATTTCGTTCTCGTCCTTTTTTTTGCTCCATGCATGTAAATATTAGGCATTTCAACTTGTCTCCCTTTTGCACCAACCTCTTTCCAAAAGAATTCCAATGGTTGTGTGATGAAACCTTTTTTTAATTCCAACTTCAACCTTGAAGTGGTGTACCCATTGATTAAATTGTTCAAGAACTACGTCAATGCACTTTAATTTTCTACCACACAAGTTGGTTAAGGCAGATCCGTGCTAGATGTAGTCCCTCTCAAACTCAATTTTTCTAGAAGGCTGGAGAGCCCTGGCTCCCTATGCTTCAATGGGAAACAACCATGCACGTTTTTGTGTGAAATTTAATTGAAAGAATTTCGTAAACGAATGAATAACCCATTTCCGGCAACAAGATCTCACCATTTTGTTTGACATATTTGATTTATTTGTTTAGAGGAAATGTGCATTTTGAATCATTACAAGCTCATAGATCTACAGAGTTGATTGTATACTTTCAGATTTCAAAAGTCGTCACAAGCTCACAGATATATGGTGATGATTCTCTACTCTCGATTTTCAACGTCATAAAATGTTCCCTATATTGATTTGATTGTAATGTATGAGTAGATGATGATGTGATTGTGGTTGCAGGCAAACTCGGCATCTGGGATGGCGATCCACGATGAGTGCAAACTCAAGTTCTTGGAGTTAAAGGCCAAGAGGATATACCGTTTCATTGTTTTCAAGATCGACGAGCAGATTCAAGAAGTTGTTGTGGACAAGGTAGGGAAACCCATCGATACCTATGACGACTTCACTGCCTTAATGCCAGCCAACGAGTGCCGATATGCCGTCTTCGACTTCGATTTTGTCACCGAGGAGAATTGCCAGAAAAGCAAGATCTTCTTCATCGCCTGGTGTGTTTTCTTTCAGTTCTCTTCGCTCGTTTACTTTCATAGAAGCAACATGATAAATATGCTAGCTGTGAGAATAATCCACGAAAATCAGAAAACGTAGTATGGCAAGGGACGCCCCAAACCGGCACACATGCATTTGAACCTCTTTGAAAGTAATTTTACTAACAAAATAGTGGAAAAGTTATTTACCACTCTTAATGATTCAAAATCAACGGGTCGCATAAATTTTCCATATATTAAGCGAAGACATTAATATCTAAAGTTCTCATAAAAAGATTGATGATTTAAGATATATAGGAAAATGACCTTTTTTGGGTGGTCAACAGTGGCGGACCCAGTTTAGGGTTTGGTGTGACATGCGCCTTACCCAAAATTGAAATACAAGTATATCTCACTTTAAATACAAGTGTAACTCATTCTAAGATTTTTTTTGAATCAGTTATTATATATAGTAAAATATTAAGTGCTTTGTGAACGTGAAATACTATGTCTCACCTCAAATATTAAGTGTCCCTGAACTCACCCCAAAAAAGATTTTGGGTCCGCCACTGGTGGCCGAAGCCTAACATATCACATGGATGCACCCCCGAAGAATCAAACTCGGCTATTTCAGCATCAGAATCGAGATTGCTACCAATTGAGCTATTGTTCTGCGTGCGGAAAAAGACTTTTTATTGTTGATGACGAAAACCTTCTATTATGGTGTATGCTTCTTTTGTAACACCAACCTCCCTTATTATGTTTCACATATCATTCTTAATATCCATTTCATTTGCTTGTAAGGATGGTTTGTTCCAAGGGTGGCTTGTAGGAAAGGCTGCTAAAGCAACGGCCTTAGGCCCCGAATTTTAAGCTCATTACAATATCAATGTTCTAGGCCCCAAAATTGTTAGTATCCTATAATTTTAGGCCCCAAATTTTTAGGTCATATATTTAGGCATCCATTTTGTGTTGAGCCACTCCTTTATCCTTTTTAAGTTTAGTTGATAAACTTTCTTTTTCCTTTAATTTGGAAGGTCACCCGACACATCGAGAGTGAGGAGTAAAATGTTGTATGCAAGCTCCAAAGACAGGTTCAAGAGAGAGTTGGATGGCATCCAAGTTGAGCTGCAGGCAACTGAACCCAGCGAGATGGGGATCGATATCATAAGGAGTCGTGCCTTATAGAGAACCAAAATCATCAACAAAGTTCCTCCCCTCCGAAAGAGCTTTATTGCTTACTGCTAGTTTCAAGCTTCAGCAAATTAGATGCTACAAAGAAACTGTATGATGAACGTTATTTCATGTTTTATTTTCAATTATTTTCAAGCTTTATCTAATTTTACAAACGTCACTGGAAATTACTTTATGACCTGTTTTATCGAACACAATGAGAGTTGTACTATTCTACTTAAATGTGCTCCAAATTTCATGACACTTCGTATGCTTCCTAATTATAAAAAGAAATTAGACTTATGACACATGAATCTCATGGTGAACCTGAAATTAGAGTTTTTAAAGTGCCTAATGGCTTCTGGGGCTAAGGGGGAGATGAAGGCCTTGCGGTATATATGGCTTCTGGGGATCACAATCGCAACTACTAAAATAGCGACATCGGAAAAGCATGCAAGCCTTACCAGAACTTCAAAATCCTCTAAATTAAAAGATTGTGCTAAAAGTACACATTAGAAGCATACACAAGGAGATATGCCAACCACATGAATGATCAATACCTACTTACCAAAATGAAATCATCATCTTCAAGAACCTGAACCTCTCTGTCACCAACAAAGTTCTCTCTACCGAGATCCCGTACGATATCAACAAATTCTAACCTTTTGGGTAAAGGAAGAGGCACGTAAGGCAATCTGAAAACAGGCCTGATCACACCCAGCTGTGCAAGAGCTGTATTCAGAGCAATGGGGTTTGGCTCGCAAAACAGCCAGTTCATCAATGGTAAGAGTTTATTCTTCAGAGTTTCGTTCTTACCCTCTAACATAAGCTCGCGCATCAAGCAGGGCACCAAATTGCTGGTAACTGATATAACTCCAGTTGCACCAAATCCCCAACGAGCATCATGACACTCATCGTCATTTCCGCTCCAAACAACCACACCCTTGTCTGTGTACTGCTTAATGCGATCGTTGCCGACACACTCTTTGACTCCTGCCATATTCTCCAGCCTTGAAAGGGCGGTTATGACATCAGGAGGAATATCTTGTCCAGTTCTTGAAGGTACATTGTAAATAATGGCCGGCCCCATGGAAAGAACACTCTCAAAGTGGGCAAGCAAGCCCTGAACAGATGTCTTTCCATAATAAGGGTTGATATGAAGAGCTGCATGCATTCCCACAGCAAAACCTTGTTCCGTCGCATGAATTGCTTCCCTAGTAGAGTTACTTCCAGTATTTCCAATTACTTTGATTGATCCCCCAAAGCAATTTACGGTATGACCGATCAGCATGATGTGTTCGTCCCAACTCATAAGCTGGCCCTCACCTGTTGTGCCCCCAACTATAACGCCTTCCGCACCATTTGCTATCTGCATGTGCATTAATGAGTCATAAGCTTCCAAGTCAAATCTCCCATCCGGCAAATAGGGCGTCTTGATGGCTGTGATCAATCTTAGCTTGACTATATCATCCACACAGGTTCTGCAAGTTCCAAATTTCTAACATCAGAAGCAGAACCCAAAATTATGAATAGTTTAGTATGCTTACTAAAGGGTTCACCTTCCTAGAGAGGATCGCCAAGAAGCTACTGCAAACTTCACCTTACTACATAAAAATCAAGCGAAGGAAAATAGCATGAAAAGGAACACTATAGTGATGCATAGCTTATTTTCTTCTCCAATGATCAAGCAGGTAGCACCTTGATTTATTATATTTTCATTAAAAACAAGTTAAAGATTTTATATCTTTTCCTACTTCAAAGCAACTTTTCATGATGGTAAACTGGAAATGATTCTTTGCATAAAATACGTTTTGAACCATTTATAATTATTTTTAGAGCTAAAATGTTGAAATATCATAAACAATCCCTCTCTTTACTAAATAAACAATGAAAAGTCAATTTGAAAGATCCAAACAACAAAAAAGTTGACCAGTGGAAAAGAAATAGCACTACTGAGTAACAGTGAATAGCTAATTTTAGACCAATGCATATTATGATGATATATACACTCTAGGATGTACGTGTTCCTGGTTTGACTAATCTTACATGACATGTGCATTAAATGATCAACTTATCTGGAAACAGGTTTCAAAGTGAGCGAGTGAATGTAGAAAGATGATTTTATTGATCGGCAAAAATTCCATATATTATATATGGTTAAATTTTAATTGTCTCCAAACAACTTGTACACCAACTGATCATCTAATACATAATTTGATCATATCTTCATATTAGATATGTAAAATAGTTAACACCCCCTCACCCACCCACCCCCACACACACACACGAGAGAGAGAGAGAGATGCTTTAAATTTTGACAACCAAATGATAAGGATGTAGAAGAAGAATCAACAATTCTTATCACCCCATGTGTGTGTTTGTGCCACGTGCACATAAAGCAGCAATGCCGACAAGAATAACAGCTCTTACAAACGAAGGATACTTGTTGTAATCCAGAACTAGAACTATTAAAACATAAAGTGAAAATATCTCCTAGAAGAACAACAGCTGAAATGACTGGCAAAAATCAGTCGAACCTGTTTTTCACTTCAAAACTCCGCATTGGGAGGTGCAACTCATTAACCACGGCAGCCTTTGGAGATCTCCATCTTTTACTTAATCTGAAAATGTGCACAGTTAGTAATGACTGGATGGTCATGTGTGTTTGTGTGAGTGCACAGGTGTGTGTTTGTGGTAGCAAATGATGACATTTCAGATATGCGCACAACAGAGACCAAACAAATCCAGAAGTGCACAAGAAACGTTTCAGCAGCAAAAGAAAATCTCTCATTTCTACAAGAAAAAAGTTGCTCGATGAAACGGTTTAAAACAATACTCAGGACATGGATTCTTCGGCAACATTCTATCATGTTCATATGAACGGTTAAAAGGTTACAAGCAGATCAATATAACAAACAACAAAGTCTAGTGAATCAATATACATGGATGAGTTCTGATCGAAGTCCCAAAGAGTTCCTTTAGCGATGCCTATCATAGCTGCTTTCATTCACGTTTTTGGGTGTCTGTGTGGGTGTAATTGTTCAGTATACCTGGTGAGTACTAAATAAAGAGACATCCTGTTTGAATAACGGCATTACTGACCTAAACAAACAAACGTTGCATGATGAAGAGTTAGACTTATTATGCGAGTATTTGATCGCTGAAAGTTTAAGTATGACTAAAGTTTGAAGGTATAAATATGCTAAATTTATTTCATGAAAAAATTATGAATAAAGATTCCACATGGTGTTCTTTTTTAATGTTTTAAAACCCAGCCCATGTATGCATGCAAGAAAGCATATACTCCCTCTCTCTCTCTCTCAGAAATACCAGCACTACTCGAGATACGTCATGCCCGTTCCCACCTGATGCGGGTGTTTAAGTAGAAACAGATACTATGTAAAGTGAATTGTAAAAATGAATTCCTAACAGTGAAGCAACAGAACACGTCCGATAATGACACAACAGGAACTCACCGAACACTTGAAGAATACACGGTAGTAGACCCTGCAACTTTTGCTGGAAATTCGAAGGCAGAAACATAAGATGCAGCAGCATGAAAAGTGCGTAAGTGTAGGTCTCCATTGGACGCTTGAACCGTGGGAGCATTGGGGCAAATATTGGACATCATGATTTCACAGAAGAACTGACTCGTGTAAAGCAAACAACACCCTGTAGATGGAAGAGATAGGGTCAGCAACAGGGTTCGAATTTCTAAAGATAAACGATCCCCTTAATGCTGATACCTGAAACCAGGAATAAATCAAAACAATCCGTACCAGACTACCCACCATTTTATCAATCTTAGAAGAATCTCAATCCATTTCACCATCTTAATAATTGACAAATTAAAGTAGATCAAGCAAGAAAGCACAATGGAGAACTAACCAATCAGGCAGCCATAGAAATTAATCACTACACAACGTTGGAAGCTGAGGCTCAGATGAAAAGAAGCAAAATAGCTTATGGTATAACAGGGTACAGTCCAAGAAAATGCAACAATGTTTCATATAACGTCATCCTGTCATTCGATCAGAAACAGATAAATGTAACAGCAACAACAACTAGTAAGCAGCAACAGAAGCACCCCAAAGGAAGGGGGGAAAAAGGAGTGCAAAAGAATGTAAGAGCCTCTGATTTGGATGCCTCTAAGATTGAAAGATTCAGCAAGTAATAAGAAAACATGAAAACCAACACAAAGGGAAAAATCCTTGCAAGGAACCAGCACCAAAAGGCAGCAAAAACAGCAAGGAGAAAGAAACTGAGGAAACCATCACAGAGAGAGAGGGAGGGAGAGAGACCTTAAGAAAGGAACGGAGAGCGAGCGAAGGATGAAGGCGTCGATGGATGCAGAAATAGCGAAGCGAGGCGGCTGTGGTGCGTCAAAACGAGGGGCCAAACACCATCTTGGGCACTGTGTTCATCAGTGCCATCCATCAACACCTGCGGTTTTCTGAGCGTTTGCAGGCAAAGGATGGGGCGGCTTCACTACCGAGTAGGATTGTCGTGTCTGTGGAATGAAGGGGGTTCGAACTGTTCGGGTCTGTTATAACAATGAACTTGTCGTGTTGGACCCGACCTAAATCCAAACCTGAGCCACGCTGAGCTTGTTGTTAGAGATGTCGACATAGGCCGGGCATTTCAAATAGGGTTCAAGGTACCCTTACAAAATCCAAACAGAACGATATATTTTCTGTGCAAAAATTGAATTTCGTTTAGGTTGTTCTATTTGCTTTCTTATTTTAATAACAATTCTCGCTCGTCACGCTATCATTAGTGTGATTTAATGGGACTAAGTGTTGCAACCTTTCCTAACAGGACATGATAAAAATCTAAAAAGAAAGATCAAGATCCCCAACAAAAACAAGAATATGATCTAATAATTATAAAAAATAAGAATTTCACCATGGGTTTTAATATGCTATGGCCCACAAATCGTAATATTTTACTCTTTTCGATTGACACATGTTAATTCATCAACAATGAGATTGAAAGTGCTAAACAAAGTTAACAAACGAGAGAGAAATAAACATAAAGACAATTATCGTAATCGCTAAAAGAATAGTGACAGTTTTGGCAGCATGTTGTCTCATCATAGGGATTGAAGCTAGAGGTGAGATGTTGCCTTGTATAAATCTCCTCAAGCCTGATTGTAAATCCTAACCTTTTTTAGATTTAGATTTTGGATATTTGTATTGAATAGGGCTTTATCTCTAAAGACACATATAAGCTTTTTAAAATTTACACTTTAAAAGCTTAAATGTAAGTATTTTCATGCTGCCACCTTTTCTTTTTTAAAATTTCAGGTGACTTGGATTGAGTCTTATAAACTCATTCTAATAAGCAACAGGCTTGTCAGCCTCTAGGACTAGATAGGCCTGACTTCAAATATGGGCAAGGATTCTCTGGCCCAATCCTACAAAGGTCAGGTCGGACTCTCATGCCATGCTCATTTTGACATCTCTACATGCACTTTCTTTGGGAGTCGAACTCCCCACTAGTAGCAACGGTGCTAGAGTGCCCTACCATCTCTATGTGTGCGAGATACACATTTTAATATACTATTTCTTCTACTATTTGCAATATTGCTCTATTACTTAAATTTAGTTTATTTGTTAATAGAGTTCTTGTGATTGTCATATTACGGATTTCAATATCGATGTATATAATACAAGACAAATGAAGGTACCATTGGGAATCAATTTTGATACATTATGCATAGGCATATCTATTGAATATGCTCCATGGTTTTGTTCCTATGGCTTTCAATCTAGATTCATCTTATGCCATGGATGGCATGACAGTCGAGAATATTCAAATTCAACCATCCATCACAATTACTACCTTCCAATTTGCTAACGCATCTATCTAAGTACACACTTTGCCAATAGGAAGTTCATAAGTATGAACTCATAAAGGCTTATACAAAGAGATCGTATAAAAATTTGCTTCATTAACTTTGTCGTTTACAGGATAGTCGAATTGAGTTTCAGCGGCCCATTAAATTTCAATATATATATATATATATATATATATATTGATCGATCCCACAATGATAGTGTGCTCTTAAAAATAACTACATGTTTATTTTTAATCAAATATAAGTTTTAATAGTTAAATTTGATAATGGACAAATCTATGATTCAAAACAGGTTAGACATGTCCTTAATAAAATGTGTAAATACATAGTTGGTGTTGAAATTTTGTCAAAATGTTGGTGGGATTGTACATATCCATAATTATATAGAAGTCATCTATTCCATAGGCATGGACTACTAGAACCTCTTTTTAGTATTTTAGGCATAACTTTACATTCAAATATCAGACAAACGTTATTCTAGACGCATTTGGAAACTTAGAGAAACAATAAAATTTTATAATTTAAAAAAAATCACAATATTTTTTTATTTTCTATAATATGGGTGGAATCCACAGCAGTATCCTTATGAACCTTCCCTTCGAAATGCAGGTGTAACAAGAGGAGAGTCAATATGCCCCTCTTGGGGTGGGGTGAAGCCCATCAATCAAATTGATTTTCCAATTTTCAATCTAAAGATCAAACCTAGACATGGCTGGTCTGGCCGTTATCGGAACTGGTGAAATCTGACCCGAAACTAGAGACCACCTAATTTGGTTTTAGTTCTACCTCCCATGAAAATGTAATTGAGTCGAAATCAAAACTGACATTTCTTAACTGATGGTTTCATAATTTTTTTTAAAATTTTTTTATAAAAAATATAAACTTTTAATTTTTTTTCTGATTTCAAATGATTTAGGCTTCAAATCAAAACTAGAACCGCACGTATCCCAGTTCGATTCTGATTCTTGATTCCAAGAAAACCGGAACCAACCATGTCTAATCAAACCTCCACCCAATTCCATTAAGGCAGTTCCCTTCTAACTCCTCAATAGGTAGTTGCATATATTTTCCGCCGTAGTTTATAATAAAGATATCTAATTGATAGAAGAAAACAATCGAGCCTGACACGAATTCAAGGAATCAACTAGCACTTAGACAATTCAACAAGGAAACACCTTGACCTTGCCCAACGTGTTTAGCGACAAGCATGTTGAAAAGACGTGCACTCAAGTCCCCACACCCTTTTCAAGTCACTTGAAAGAGTCGAAAAGGGGCTCATTTGAGTGCTCCTTTTAAGCCTGGCATGATCAAAGGGGGAGAATGAGCCCCCCACCCTTTCTGAAATCACTTAAAAGAGTCAAACAGGGGATTCGTCTGAGTGCCTTTTCTCAAGCCGGCCATGATCAACTGGAGGAGAATGTGGGTGCATTTTTAGAAATAATAATTCTCCGTTCGTAATGCTCTAGGCAAACAACCAAAAATCAATATATATAGATATATATATTTACATACTTATATATAATACAAAACATGCGAAAGTGAGTTTCACGTCCTTAGCGTATGCATGACCTCCTCAATCACACAGCAGGCAGTCAGATGCCGACGTGAACCGCGTTCATCCTATATTTTGTGCTGGATGATCTTTACTAAAGCTACGTGGAAACAAAGAATTCAGGTAAACCTCTAGTATGAGAAAAGGCTTAGTTTTTGCTTGTCTTTACTAAAGCTGAAGAGTCGGTGAAGGAACGCCGAGAAAGAGAAAGGTGGCGAAGAAGAACTTCGAAATTTCTCCGCAGCAACGGCTATTTTCGGATATTTTGTTCTTATAGATAATAATTACAAGGAGAAGTAGGAAGAAGGAAGAGAAAGGTCGTGTTGGCGATTCCTTCGTTTTTTTTCTGTTCAAATTCAAAATCCCTACATAAAAGGCAAGTGGTAGAAGACAAAGCTACCTTTTCTTTAACAAAATCACCATGGTACGTCCTTTTGGGTTTTGAGAATATTTTTGGCAGTTTCCTTTTGCCCTCCTCTGCTTGCATTTATAAAAATACGAAGTTGGTCGTTAGAATTTAAGTTCATCCAGCACCTTGTCTCTCTATTTTCTATGATCTAAGGAAAATCACAGAAGATTTCATTCTCTTCTACATTCTGGATGCTACTATTTTGATATGGTATTCTTTCCAAAGAACGAAGTTGTCTTGCTTTCCAAATCTAAATTCTTGTTGGACAACAGAAGATTGTCATCGTATCTCGATTGTTTGTCTATCCTCCGGTAAATCCTCAATGTCGATAAGCATTTCGAACTTTGTCTAAATTATATGACAGGTTTTTTATGATTGATCGCATTTTCGTCATATCATTGTCGATTGATGTTTTTACACGGTGAAGTTTCATCTAGTCGATCTTTGACATTGTGTGCGACTTAATAACAACAACTTCTGCGTCTTCTACATGACTAATTTGCCAATGGTGGAACTTCTAAACGAGTCAAAAATGCTATGGTTTGCTGATATTCTTTCTCGGTTTCAAAATGAGATGAAATGTTTTAAAGAGCTTCTGAAGATTTCTTTCTGATACACACACGCGCACATGCACATAGACATACGGACAAATACGGACGATTGTGGTTCACCTCCTTCTTGGTGCAAATCAAATCTGAGAGTTGTCCCATTGTCTGTATGATCAGTTCCTAATGGCTCGAACTTGTCTGTAGGCCTCCTTTTCTTGAACATGAAACCGTTTTTTCAGTAATTTGTTCTAGAGTATCCTTTATTATCTTATCTGATTTTTCAGTTCGGAATATTCCAGGAAAGCCATATTGAGAGTGGCTACTATAATCTGATCTGGTTCTTGTTTGTTTTGGGACTTGAGATTTTCTCATGGACATTTTGCAGGACAGATTGGAGTGACCAGATCCAGTTTCTCATGGCTTCTGTGGATGAAAAATGCCAACAAAATAACAATTTTGGTATTGAAGAAAAAAGTGATCGATCGTACACTGACAGTGGAGTCTCTGTACAGAGTGCTGAGACATATGGATTTAGCAGAACAAGCTCACAAGCTT
Source organism: Brasenia schreberi (assembly GCA_036023115.1). Classification (NCBI taxonomy): domain Eukaryota; kingdom Viridiplantae; phylum Streptophyta; class Magnoliopsida; order Nymphaeales; family Cabombaceae; genus Brasenia; species Brasenia schreberi. The sequence goes on along the minus strand of JAYKKT010000073.1, from coordinate 19,544,323 downwards.
CAACCTCTACACTCACTATTGAAGACATCAGCAGTCCTGATCGGTCTCCTTCGTCTCGAAGGTCTGCAGGCAGGGCTGGAGCTAGCCTCACTAGAATGTCAACCAAGCTGAAGGCGTTTACCTCCGATGGAAAATACAGTGATCAACCTGCAGATTATTATGGTGAAACTTTTGTTATTAAGTATATTTACTTTCTGTTTCTTTCATGGTCAGTACTGAATTGGATGAAACTGAAAATTTGAAATGCAAAAGCGTTGCTTAATTTAGTGATGTTATGTGAAGTTTACAATTTTAAAAACTTGCCCATAAAGTTCTGAAGGAGATGTTTGGAATTATGTAGGTATACCTTATGATATGTCGAACATTATGGAACAATATGGAAATATATATTAGAGAAGTAGCAAAAGATGTGTTAGGCGAATCTAAGGGAGATGTACCGGTACAAAAAGAAGTTTGGTGATGGAGTGAAGTGGTGCAAGATAAAATCTTACAAATTGTAGTATGCCAAGAAGACTAGTGAAACTTGAGCAAAAAAGAAGAGAAAAGGTTGTTAGTGAAGCAAAAGCTAAAATTTAAGAAGATTTATATAGAAAGTTTAACTTAAAAGAAGGTGCAAGAGATATTTGTAGGATAGGATAACTAAGGCTAGAGATAAGAAACTAAGCACATTATTTTTGTTAGATGCATCAAAGATGAGGATGAGAAGATTCTAGTGGTGAATGAGACTTCTTATGGAACATTTTAGAGTAAAAAAACCTTTCACATCATATTTATTGATCTAGAAAAAGCGATGAGTCAATAAAACATATTCATGATGAAGTACCTTGGTGAATGTTATTTGCATATGACATTGTGTTAGTGAATGAGTCTAAGGAAAAAGCTAATAGGAAATTGGAACTATGGAGTAAAACGTTAGAAAGTAAAGGCTTTCGACTTAGTAGAACAAAGACAAAATATATGGAATGTAAGTTTGATCATTTGGATACTTCAAAGGACATAGAAATTAAGATCGACAAACAAAGAAAGTTTTAAATACTTAAGGTCTACTTTTCAAAGTGATGAAAAAATTGATGGAGATGTTATGCATAGAATTAATGTTGATTGATTAAAATGGAGAAGGGCGTAAGTATTTTATGTGATAAAAAGATATCATTAAAATTGAAAGGTAAATATTATAGAGCAACAATTAGACCTGATATGTTTTATGGTTTTGAGTGTTGGGAGTTAATCATCAACATGTACAAAAGATGTCCTTAGCATAAATGAAGATGGATGAGTAGTCACACAAGGAAAAACCGTATATATAATGAGATTATTAGAAACAAATTGGGCGTAGCACCAATAGAGAATAAAATGAGGAAAAATCCTTTAAGATGTTTTAAACATCTATAAAGACGACCAAAGGATGCTCATGTAAGAAGATATGAAAAACTATATTGTGAAAATGTTAAAAGAGGGAGAGGATGACCACAAAACTGTTGAAAAGAAATAATAAAGAATATATTGAGTTAACATCATGTGGAAACAAAGAATCCACGTAGACGACCCCATCTAGTATGGGAAAAGGATTATTGTTGTATGTGAAGTTTAAAATCATTATCTAAATTCACTAGAAAAAGTTCTGCAGTAAGAGTAGCTATAAATTTTTTTGGAATGGTGATATATTCATTAAATTTTCTAAGATATTTTGTTCCCAAAGTTAGTCTTGATTCCTAGAATTCATCGGATGGAAGCTTCACTAGCAAAAGCTTGGGAATTGTGACCAGTTCCTACAGATACACTTTTTTCACGGCACTTGATTGACATAACCCCTTTTGTCGAAGTGCTGTGATAGAAAAAGTCGCACTGGAAATTGCAATAACCTGTTTCTTTAGATTTTGTTGATTCTTGGCATGCTTATTGCAGCCAAAGGAGCATTTTCAAAGAATTGGATGAGTTTAAAGGGAAAAACAAAATATAAGAAAAACAATCTCAAAAGTTGCTACAAGATGGCATTCAGATTTTCTCTTTCCAAATTTTGTTGTAAACAGAATATAATTAATATTCTCAATATTATAGTTATTGCTATTGCCTGTTTTGTATGAATCAGACCTTTTTATCTATTAAAAGCTACTTCTGTTACAAGGTTTCATCCCTAAAATTCTTGTAAATATGTCTCGTGGATGTCTAAGGAAGCTGCACTTGTTTGTATGGTACGATTCCTTTCCATAAAGCTTCTTCAAATTACTGAAAGTTTTATAGAGAATTTTTGCAAGCTAATTTGGTCAGTTAAGAAAAACACAGTTGCATAAGACTGCTTCTATCTTTTAGGAAATAGTCATGTGTTTGCTTTTCTCACTTTAGCTGATAGTTGTTTAAATCGATGGTTCCAGAAGAGGAGAAATTTGAGTTGATGAAAAGAAGGTTCGCTAAGCTGCTACTGGGTGAGGACATGTCTGGTAGTGGGAAAGGAGTTTGCACAGGCGTGGCCATTTCAAATGCCATCACAAATCTCTATGGTTTGTCCTCCAAAATATACTGTTCTCGTTTAGAATATGTACTTGAGAATAATTGAACTTGTTTACGTGTAGATAGATAACTCCGCCCATGTAAGGGATCACCCTTGCAGGTCCCCAGCTCGGATAAAGGAGGGTTGCGTTAGTCTTCCGACAGCCAGCATAAAACTTTGTCGGACTTAAATATGATAGGGCTCTGAAAATTCACGTAGCCAACCCCATACTAGATGGGAAAAGGCTTAGTTGTTGTTTATGTGTAGATAGCTTTCTTGTAGTCTTATCACCAAATACTAGGTCTTGCTTCTTAGATTCAATTGAAATTTCCAAAGGTGGAAAAGTCGATCTATGAGAAGCTAATTTGCTGCTTGTGGAGGCTATTGGCTTGATGAACTTGTGCCTTTTAGATGCGTTAGTCTCTCAAGTTGGAGGCCATGTTGACTAATTCGTTAATGCTAGATAAGAAACTAGGAGGCTTAGTAGATTGTTCATTTGTTGCTGCAAATTGGTCCAAGGACCCATGCTAAACTTTTCAAAACTCCAATGGTTCTTGATTAGCATTCTAAACAAAAGATCAAGGTTCCAAGATCCAAATGAAATCATTTTGGTCCTTTGTAACATCAATGATTCAGAGTTGTTTGATTTTGTTATATTTACTGCACATACTGGTGAAATCCGTATGAATAGTGAGCATAACGCAAAAAGTGAATATGGTAGACTGTCTCCTCTTACTCATGGAGGATGAGCCTTCATTCCCCAAGCAGTTCTAGATATAAAATTGCCTCCTGCATTTCTCAAATACTTTTCACAGACTTGCTAGCTTGTTTGTGCTGCAAAGATCAGTGACTATAAGCTTAATTCCATACAGCAACTGCTTTTGGGCAGCTTTATAGACTGGAACCTCTCAATCTAGAAAAGCGCTTAATGTGGAAAAGAGAGATGGAGTGCCTCCTTTCAGTCTGTGACTACATAGTTGAATTCATCCCTTCTTGGCAAGATCTTCCCAATGGCAAAAAGCAAGAGGTAAGTTGCAGAAGAACATTGAAACTACCAATCCATTTTTCTTAGTGAATCTTATTGGTGTGTATTTCTATTAAAGGTGATGACCAGCCAAATCAGACTAGATATTCAGATGAATCTTCCTGCCCTTCAAAAGCTGGAGATCATACTTCTCGTAAGTGACACGCTTAATTTTTCTTTGCTCGTTGCTCTTACTCTCGTACGAAATATGCCTCTGTGAATTCAACCCGGCCTTCACATTCAGAACCATATACATCTGCTGACCTTGGGGCAGGAAATTTGTAGGTCTTTCATGCTTTTCTGTTGTGTCTATGACATTTAAATGTGAACCTATGTTAATGCATACACAGAAAGACCTCACAACCTACGCAAAACCTCTGATCTCCCTGTTGAACTTAACGATTCCTGACCTTTTGTCTCTTTGAGCAGGATGTTTTGGATGGTTTTATCAACACAGAGTTTTGGTATACGGACCAGGGAAGTACGCTATCATACAGTGATCCTGCACAAATGACTCCTAGACACGAGGAGAAATGGTGGCTTCCTACTCCAAGAGTTCCACCCCATGGCCTCTCAGAAAAAGCAAGGAAACAGTTGCAGCACAAACGTGACTGTGCAAGCCAAATTCTTAAAGCTTCCATGGCAATCAATAGTAACATCCTTTTGGAGATGCAAGTTCCTGAACCATATCTGGAATCTCTACCAAAGGTCAGTTTGGAGCATGTTGGGACGTGTTTAAGTCATTTCCAAAAATCGTACTAATTAATTTTCATGTAGGAGATTTTCAAAATAAAAAATAAAAGCAACCAATATAGTAACGAATTTGTTTTAGAAAGAAAAACAAAGAAGCAATTTGGTAATCCCAATGGCGGAGAGAGGTGATGAAGATGGTGATGAGCAATGGCAATCTGCTTCAACATTCTTAATTTATTTTCAAAACAAAAAATGAAAACAACCAATACAGTAAAGAATTTGTTAAAAAAAAGAGTATGGTAGTGGTGCAAAGAGGGAGGTGGTAAAGCTGGTGATGAGCAACAATTATCTGTTTCGACATGCTTAATTCATTTTCATAATAAAAAATGAAAACAATCCGTGCAGTAAAAATTCATTCTTGAAACAAAGAAACAAAGAAGCAGTATGGTAGTGGCGATGCAAAGAGGATGGTGAAGACGGTGATGAGCAATGACAACGGGTGGCAGTGGTGACGATGGTGGGACTGTGATGAAAGATGGTTGTAGTTGTGAAATAAATAAATATAACGAAAGGACAAAGATAGGTCTCCCCTACTTTTGATTTTCATAATTTACAATCAATTACTAATTTATATTGAAATAGAAAATAGTTTACAGAACAACAATGATTTATTAATCATATAATCAGACATAAATAATTTATAGACGTAGAATTAGACCACTTGAGAATGAGAACTCGTGATGGTAAGAGTAAAAGGCTAACTTCCATTGCATGTGCGTCGAGATGTTCACTTTTTCTTGTGTCACTGTTTCTGGGAAATTATGGCATCGATGTCTACTTGCTGTTTTTATATCTCTGAGGAAATTAGAATTGTCGTCTGAAAATGTTGGAAGTCTAATCAGAGAAAGTGAGGGATTGAAAATTCCAAACTGAGAATTTGAGTTAGAAAGTAACTTAATTGTCAAAGTCACTCTACGTGAAATACATCCTTCATCCCGTTCCTGAAGAGTGTAGCGAGCATCCTTCAAAGCATGATATCGTTTACCATATCCCTAACAGTGACACACTCTGTTTGCAGACTGGGAAGGCCGCTTTGGGTGAAACAATTTACAAGTACATCACGAACCCAGATCAATTCTCTCCTAACTATATGCTTGATTGCCTTGACTTGGCAAATGATCACAATGCTCTGGACATCGCCAACAAAGTCGAAGCTGCAATGTATATATGGATGCGCAAAGGTGGTCTCATTTGCTCGAAATCTTCCTGGGATCTGGTCAAAGACTTCATGGTTGATGGAGATAAAATGGAGATGCTCGTAGATAGAGCTAAGACCTTGCTTCTTTGCCTGAGGCATAGATGTCCTGCATTGTCTCAAACAAGTTTAGACACTTGCAAAATCCAGTATAATAAGGTAAAAGGGTCTCTGCGTTTGTGTATTTTATTTGGTTCAGTACTGCACCATGCTGCTCATGGTTGTATTCTTCATCGTGTACATTATCGCATTTATCAGAATATGTGGAGAATATCTTTATACCTGTAGTAGATGCATCTGCCAATATGGTGTCTGTATTCCAACATTTTTCATGCGTTCTTATTTTACAGGACGTTGGTCAAGCAGTCCTTGAGAGTTACTCAAGAGTCTTGGAGACTTTGGCACACAATATTGTTTCTTTGATTGATGATGTACTTCATGCTGATGATGCAGCCAAGCAATTAACAGGAAAGCTTCTGAAGGCGATTCCCATAGATTCTCCAAGTATTTCAAAAGTTCACATGAGCGATTGACCACAACTTCCAGTTTGTTCCTCGTTTCAGGAACTTAAAGTTACCGAGTTCTGCATATGCCTGAAGCACTCGACAGAACTTTGATTCACAAACTTTTTCTGTAGTTAGAATGACTTCCACTGACAGAAGGTGGTCGGTCTTTTTTGTTAGTTGTCGTGACAATAATATACTATAAGGTTGTAGCTGCAGGCAGCCTAACTTGTATATACAACCAGTTTTGATACTGTCAATTTTCTGTAACATTTGAACTTAAATTAAGGGTGTTATCTTCGTCCATGAGTTTGAGCTGGATTGCCCTCGTGCATGAACCCAGTACAGGTTTTGACCATGGACTGCCGAATCAAGCATGCAGAAGTGGATCGTACACTGCTTTAAATTCGGCTGCCTTTGAGCACATTGGGTTCTTGCAGCTGGCAAGAATTTCCTCGAGTTAATTACATTCTTGAAGTTTGCAAGAATTCCAATCATATGGGTAACAAAGGATATTAAATATCTTTAAGGTAGCCTGTACAACATTTTGACTTGTTGGAACTGATTCAGCAAGTTAAATTTGCATGACTGATTTCTATGGGCTTGGCCCGTCTGGTCTTCAATCGTACCCAGATAGCGAGAGTCCAGAGCATAAATAGACTAATCCAAGAAACAAGAGACAGCACAGTCAGAAGTTAGCAATCCATATCATAGTTGTTAAAACTTGTACATCTTCTGAATATCGATTGCTGAAGACTTTCCTAGTCATAGACAATTAAGACATCACAGAAGAGTTCCTTCTTTCAAGCAATTCCGAATCCTTCTAAATTTTATGGCCTTCAAAGCTTTCAATTCATACCGCCTTCACATGCCTCATCCCTATCAGCCTTATACAAAGAAAAGGAAATTACCGATGGCTGTTATTCTCAACAATCAAACTAGCCCCCAACCCCCCACCTAGGGGTGGCAATTCGAGTCATTGGGTCATGTTCGGGTTGGTTCACTTCAGGTTCAGGACAAACGTAAGCTGACTTGGATCACCTAATTTTTCTTTGGGTTCAGCCCAATATGTATTATGACATACCTAATAAATACATATATAACATTCATATATTATACATGTATATTTCTATATGTATTTATCTATATAGAATATATGCACAATATGTACATTTTATTTGTATATAAGTACATGCACATGTACATAACATATATATATATATATATATATATATATATATATATATATATATATATATATATATATATATATATATATACATACATCGATATGGTTAGTTCCGGTTACCCCAAACATGGGATCCTAACCAGTAAAAATTATTAAACATTAAAGAAAGTAAATTAAAAAAGTTTCATACAAGTTGAAACCGGAACTTAACTGGATGGTCTCTGGTTATCGTTCCAGTTTCAGCTGGTTCCTGACCCGGTTTGGTTCCAGTTGGAACTGGCCATGTCTACACACATATATACACACACATAAATATATGCATGTGTGTATAGTCCATGCACCTATTTATATAGGTAATATATATGTACAAAAAATATATATATATGTATGTATTTAGGGGGAGAGGGAGAGAAAGAGTAATTGGTTCTTGTACATTGTGATACACAGACATAACTTCTCTTTATTTTTTACGGGTGCCTTTTACCTTTTCAGACATCCTTGTAACTTTCTAAGAACAAATGACTCCAAAAGAAAAAAGAAGGCATGAATATGTTAGGAAGGAACAGATGCCTTGAGAAAATATGACAAAAATAGGATCCAACAGGGCTGACCATTGACCAGCCTTCCCAGACGCAATATATGTGTCCGTGTTCGTGCTGCACTAGTTTCCAAGTTGACACTCCTCCAAGGTGAAGTGTCTATGTGCCAGATTCTGAGAACATGTCCATCTATTCTTGTAAAGTTTTAGTTCTAGCCACGTTGTTTTTCTCTGGCGCATGAGTTAACATTTGATCAGTAAGTCGACTGAAGTGTAGCTGGATGGATCTTGTTAGCATTCTATAAGGTACACACCCTACAGTGATTTACTTTTCTAATTTTTCCAGTAGAATTGTGGCAAGCAAACTCTTATGTATCTTATTCTTAGGTGTTTTTTATGTCAACAGAAATTGATACGCCAGTTCGACTCGAAAAGAAAATTCATGACCTTGAGTCCGAGCGAGAGAGGATAATATATTTGGTTAAAATTGCTGATCCTACTGGTGAGGCTGCTAAGAAAAAAGATCCAACACGTCCACCACCAAAGCCTAAAGGTACAGGTGTTTCTGTCAATGGCCCAAAAAAGAAACGTTCTGATGAAAAGAAGTCATCTGTCTCAGAAAAGCCTCCTGTGGCTGGCCCTGCTGAAGAAACTCCGCTTCTTAATGATACCAGCAGGCCCGTAGAAGATGATGGCAATGAGAATAAAGAAAAGGTTCCTACTTTTGTTATTCCAAAGCCACGATGGCTCGGAGCTACACAGGAGGTGGACTCAAGTGATAGCCCACATCTAGAAGTTCCCTCGAGCATAGATGAGTCTAGCCAAGTTTCTCTGAGCTGACATGGACTCGACCCAAAATGCCTAAAACCTGATATTTTCGGGTCAGGTTGTTGGTTGAGCCCAAATTTTCAATCCCCATGTCCACCTGCCCAAGTGCAGGAATCCAAATCTTAGTGTGCAGCTATTCATATGAATTTTGTTGATGTTTGCTGTCGAATCAGAGCGAATTGCACGGTTGGTAGGTTATATCATCTCTACCTTGTGTTGGACGTTCAACGTGCTCCTTTGGATTGGGTCCATGTCAGGGTTTGAAACTAGGAAAACGGAACACATATTGGAGCCAGTTGATTAACCACTTGCATCCTTCAAATCCAGAATATTTAGGTAGCAGTCTAAATGATGGTAACTCCACACCATTGAAGTGGGTGATTCGTTCACACCCAATCACCAACTTTGCACTCCCGTTCTTTTCACCTTCTTATCAAAGAAAAATATTTTTGAAGTGTTGCATGATTCCCTAATTGTATTAGATTATTTGATGTTGATACGTGACTATAGTTTACTTTAATGAGTCCACTATATCAAGTCACAATGAATATAAGTGAAAAGAACAATCAAAGTCTACTATTTATAATGGTCACCGAAGGTCTGAAGTGGCTACTGAATCCACGTTAAACCTGACAGCTTATTTTTGGCATCGACAAAGGCCGGTGTCCAAAACACAGACTGGCGAGTGACGAGGGCTATTGGACACCCATGGGCAGAGAGGTGGGGGGGGTCATTATTATTCTTCAGCAAGGGGAAACAACAAAAAAGACGAAAACAGAAGAGTTCCTTAAACCAAGGAGTAAAGCAGAAGAGAACACAGAACCTCAATGAAGTTGGTCATTTTCGATAATCAAGCTATGATTTATCATCTCATGAATTGATAATGGCATCGTACTATGACAAATAACCCAAGGATTTCTTTTCACCAAGTTACAGATGAAAACAATCCAAAAAATGCACAGAACAATAACAAATTGCAGTGACACGGATAAGGTTGGAACGACAGATTACGACTCATCTGCTGCAGGTTGCTGCTTCTCCTCCTCTTCTTGATCTGGAACATGTACACCATCGACTCCATTCCTTTTCATGGTTACTGATTTTATGAGGTGCTCATAATTTCCCTTCTGCATGAATAACTGTGCAAAATGGTGTTTGCAGTAAAGGATGCTATCAAGAGAAGCGTATGCAGAAATGGTGAGGGCACAGCCGCCATATGAACACCTGAAGCAATTGTTATGATAACACTGCCCTTCCACCGTTATCTGTCAAAAGAAATTCAGAATCAGAATCATGCAGAATATGTATAGAATACGTGTTACTTGTCAATGACTCAATATTAACTTAGAGTAAGCTCAGTCAACATAAGTTATCCACCAAGGCTCAGTTAATCCGGAGAGCGACCTATATCCAAAGGTAAGACCAAAACCAAGCATTTTCCGGCACAAAACCGACCTACTTAACCATTCCATAAAAATCCACTTTTTTCCTTTTGACATTACCCGTAGTAAACTAAGGAAAGCAAAAATGATAGTTGGAAGCATGAAAATGGATTTTGAGAAAAAGCATGGAGTTAAAGTTGATTAGTTCACAATTCCTAAAGAATAGGAAGTAAAAAAGGGTGTAGAAATTTGCACGGAAAAAGTGTAGCAAGTGTCATTCTTAGTGAAGAGAAGTAGATTTCCTAGTGATCGAAACAAATTTCACAAGGAAATAGAGATTATCTAGTCATTGCAATGGGGATTTTATTTTGTATATGAACATTTTCCACTCTCAACACGTTTCATTCTTCAGAGAACATTGTTCCATCAGTAATGAGAAATAAACAGTAATCAACAAAAGCAAATCTCATTTCCCTTGGAAACAAATTATGGCACAATTTTATGATCTCAAGTCCAAATTATAAGAATAATATCCAAGAGTTTGTACGAATTCTTCAACAAGGATCATAAAAACAAGATTTTGACAAAGAGAATTCATAGGACCTCAAATTATCATAATATTTCAAAGAACATGCATCCATAACCTGACAAATAGATCTCAATAAGATATTCCTTCATAAAAAAGTGGTGATCAGTGAAAATTCTCGGAGTGCACTTCCTTTTATCAAATCAGTTTTTAGTCTTCTGACAAGGAATAATATAAGTTGAATGTGAATGTCTAAGGATTAATTTTGAAGTGGGATTTGACAGAGACCATGAACATTAATGCTTATTGCAGTGTCAACGTAGAAATAGATTTTAATTGATCACATATGTTCATTACATGAACAACTTGAAAATGCAAGATGGTGCTTACGTTTGGCCATGAAGAAAACAGCATCTACCTTGGGGAAGACTTACACAAACTAGTCGTGCAACAAACAACTTTAAAACTAATATGCATTCAGAGAGGATGGATTTAAAATAAAAGATTCATAGCCATGCTCAGCAAGTTCTTCATACACTGCGTAATGAGTTGTCCAAATTAAAAACAATAAAGAACAAAAAAATGAAAGCAGATAGGAACTAGGCCCTGCTTAGGTCGAGGCTACAGTCTCTATCAGTAACTGCAGTAAGCATGCTATAGGTGTAATATAGCTGCAAAGATAAACATTTGGTGGGAAAGCACATCGAGACAAACCTTTTCTAGAGGATACACTGTTTTGTTACATGTCGCGCACTTGTCTTGCGTACCAGAAAATAGTGAGGAATATTTATTGGGTGCCCTCGCCTGCAGTTTCAATACCAAATATCGTATTGTGTAAACAAGAAGAGCAATTAAATCTGGAAAAAATCTCTGAGAAACTAAAAGACAATAAAATAAAGCTTGAAGAAGTATTGATCTAAAATGGTTGACCTGTTCGGTTCTTTCAGGAGACTTTGGTGCTGGGAAATGGAAAACAGAAGAGATCATGTCAATAACAATGCAGACAACCAGATGAACAAATGAATCATGAAAAGGGCAAGTATGTCTTACGTAAATGGAAGCTCTTGTTAAAACTTCCTGTTTCCTTGAAAAGCTGTTCAAAATGGGGCTTGCAGTAAAGAACACCTTCCAAGGAAGAGTAGTTGCTCATCTGAATACAAAGGCACATAGAGCAAGCAAATCAATATCAACAAAAGGATCATGGTTTTGACTTCAGATCATATACAACAACTAAGCCTTTTCCCATACTAGATAGAGTTGGGGATCATGTGTCATGCTAACATTTAACTCAACATAAGCTCGATCATTCTTTATTGTTTCCTTCCAACACTTTTGTCATCTTTCTCTTACTCCTTTTAACATTTTTATAATCTAGTTTCTCATACTTGCTTACCATATTGATGCTTCCTTTGATCGTCTTTCTACGTATTCAAACTATCTTAAACGATTTTCTCTCGTTTGGTCATCTATTGGTCACTCTCAATTAGTTTCTACTAACCTCATTATATATTCCTTATGTGACTACTCATCCATCTCAGCATCTTCATTTCTGCCACGAGCATCTTTTATATGTAATGATAATTACTTATCCAACGCTCAAAATCATAAAGCATAGCAGGTCAAATTGTGGCTCTATAATACTTACTTTTCAACTTTAATGGTATCTTATTGTCACATAAAATACTTGATGCACCTCTCCATTTTAACCAAACCAGTATTAATTTGTAACATTTTCACCAATTTTTCCTCACTTTAAAAAATTGACCTAAAACTTTATTTATAAGGGATACAACGTGTCAATCTTAATTTCTATGTCATTTAAAAGTAACTAAATGATCAAATGTGCATTCCATATACCGGCACAATGAAAGATTGCAATTTGCATAATGATGACAAAATACAAAAAATAAGGAGAAATAGTTTTCAAATAGTTAATGGTCAAATCCAATCGTAGAAGTAATCTTGCTATTGTTTTGAAAGTATCAAGATATTGGCACGATTTTTCATCCCAAAAAAAGTGTAAAAGAAGTGACATTATTTTCAAAATATCACCAGAATGTATTTATCATCTTGGACATCTTTCTTATATCTCCAAAAAAATTTCAAATTTTTTTATCCCCTTTCCATCATATTTAACACGGTTTCATGAGTATTTTGTGAACCTACCCAGACCTTGTTTTGCAGCAAAGTACTACAGAGCATATTAACTTGTTATTCAGTACCGTATATTCTTGAAAATTTAGAGCTTCAAAGACAGGTCTCTGTCCAATGGGAAAGACCGAAGATGATAGAAATGCATTTCTCTAAGATACTTAACGAGCTGATGGATGGATTGGACTCACAACTTGTCAAACTTGTAACTCTCTTCAAACTGTACAGAGCACGGAGTACAAGCAATAGCAACATGACTAAGCTTTCAAGCATGTATCCGCATCCTTCAACCGAAACTGATTTATCTATGAAGCAACAAATAACATCATGACATGGTACATATCATTTCTCTCTAAGATGAACTCCACGAAACAGGGTTCATTGAAAACAAATTTCAGCACAAAACAACCATAAAATCCCATGTTTAATTCCGTTAATTTGTATCGTAAAACGATAATCAGAGCACAAGGGAAATTTAATTACCACCAACATGCCATGGCAATGAGTGCATCTGAAGCAAGATTTGTGATAGGAAACACCGTCTGCCGTTAAAAGATCGACGACGTAAACCGTCTTGTTGCACGCCTTGCACTTGTCCAATGTCCCGGTGAAAGCCATCCTAAATCGAAGAACCCCTTTCCTTGGATCAAAATCTAAAAGAGAAAAAGATAGGAGAGGGTGGTGCTAGGGGAGATCTCGTTGGTGAATCTATCGAACAATGTCGACTCGAGATCCCCCGATGAACTCCCCAGGCCCCGTTTGCTGATAGCAATGACGAGAGGAAAAAGGACACGCGGAAACAAGCGAAAACTCATCGCTAACTAAATTCGGTGTTCAACTCCGACAAACACTGAAGATCGTCTAAAAAAAAGGAAATACAGAATGGAATAATGTGGTAATCGTAGCTCCAGATGGAAGCAAGGGAAGAACGAACAGTGAGGCACCCAATGGCAGACGAGAATGCCGGAGACGGAAATGCAGCGCGGCCCTACGTCCCCCTTTCCTTTTGAACAACCAACGGTTGGGATGGCCATGGGCCGGCCCGGGACGGGTATACCTGTATTCCTACCCGGTCCGCACCCGAACCTCGATTTTATTCCTCGTACCGGCTTCATTCTCCGTGTGGAAAGGCACGGGGTTGGGTCTTTTTATTTTCCCAGGTAACGAACGGGGCGGGTGTAGGGCATTACCCCAATTCCAACCCAACACAATAAAACTATTTTCGACTTAAGTTACATTATTCGTAAATATAGTTGAAAAGATTGAAATTGTTTAAGATTACGTAGTTCCAATTAATTTAAAAAATCAAATCTTACACATATTATATATAGATATATGTCAGGTATTGTTCGAGTAGTTCTCACCACATACCTGCCCTATAACCGATCAATGCAAGTCTGGTAACACCATATCCAAATCCAGCCAAACTGGATTTTACCCATACCATTTGGGTCGTGTTGGGTCAAGTCAATATTGCCGTTCCTACTGAAAGAACGTTGCGGTGTGGCGTCTAAGAGTCTGATCCGAACTGCCCGATCGGGTTTTACTCTAGACCCAGTTCTCAAATTGACCGTCTTTTTTGGGTCTTGTTCATCTCGGATCAAAATTGCCACCCTAGTAGATGCTTTGGATGACAACACTGGAGCAGGGGAACATCCGTGGACATAAGCGTATCATAAAATGCTTATAGCCACAGGTTTTGCCAAAACCATGAATCATGAAGTCCGTTACTACCCACATTCTTCCCGACCCATGATGGTGATCTTCAATGACAATGATGAATAAGAAGCTACTCCTAAAAAATTGAAGAGATCACCAACAGTCCTCTTGTAATGGTTACCAATGAAAGTTCTTTTTTTTGTTGGATGTGGCAGAAAGTGCATGACCTATGAAATTAAACCGACACAGCTAGGCTAATCTGCACCTTCAATTGATCCTACATTAAGCTGAGCCGCTTAGTTGTTTCATTGATTTTTAGCGAGGCAGCTCGGATAAAACACCTTTAGCCGATTCATAAGGATGGATAAATTAGAATATAACAATCAAGAAAAAAGAGCACAAAGAACTTTAGTGAAATTATAAACTCTGCAGGGCTGATTTTAGATTCCTTAGTGTGATGTTGGGGGTCCTGACCTCTTCCTCGATCCTGCTCACCCGTTTATAGTTGCTGAACTGCACTTAAACCCCACTGACCATTCTCCCATGCTACCCACAACTTTCCTTTTTGTATGCTATCTACTCTGATAGATCAAAGCTGTTAAGGGAGCCCTAGTGCTCTCCAAGATGCTTTTACACATTTTAAGTACAAAACTTTATAATGTTGAATAGTTTTCTCCACAACAGCATAAACCGCCTGTGGCAACTAAATGAATGCTGGCGGATTTCTTCACGTATTCAGGAATGCCACTAACCACTCCGTGAATGTACGGATGCTTTAAGGTTCCTATTGACTTAGGAGAATGCTAGAGTGACCAGATGGCTTAAATAATTTGCTTTCATTTGAGTGAACAGTAAGAACCAAATGTCATAGATAAGGTCAGGAATGAAAAGCCATAGAGATCAGAAACCTCGTGGTGGCAATACAACATTTTGACATAATATCAGATCAGAGATCGTCTTCCCATGGCGGTCGATCCTCCGTGAACAGTTCACTCCACCATCCAGGACATTTCGAACAACAACATTCAGTGAACTGATTCCCTTGGCTTCGTAGATTTCAACAGTGACATGCTCATCAAACCAATCATTTTCCTTCTTTCTGCTATCGCAATCTGCAGTTGAAAAGCTAGAGAAAAGAGAGGATACTACTTGCTTCACCCATGACGGTGTAATTATGCTCTTCAACCTATCAATGTCTTGAAGACAATGTGGAATGATGGAGAAGTTTAAATCATCGCCTTTATCCCCAGCCCTACTGTGTGCTACATGATATAAAGGAATCGTTTGGCCACTTGGCGCAGGATGTTGAGGATCAACAAGAGGAATAGGTATTGACATTGAGGTGATATCTGCGGAAGCATCATCACGGCTTAAAGATGATTTAAATGTCATACACGAAGCAAGTGAATGGGTTTTCCTCGACTCTGAAGTGGCAGAGCATTTAGCACTTGCGCGCCAGAAGACACAATCACGGGTTACCTAGACCAGGAAAATGAAGATTACATGTAAGAGAAATCATATAATGTTGATGACGAATTCTGCAACAAAGGCAAAAGTCAAGTAACAGCAAACAATCAGCAAAACACTAGACTCTGATTATTATAACGGCAATGTAGGTGTAACCACTTTGCACGGTTTGGAGCTTCAGTGCACCAGCATAAAATAGCTAAGTTTGGTGACACTTAACATCATGAGTTGATGGGAATCAGTGGATTGCAGTAACCTATTAAATCATAGTTATTTCAATCTGTATCATATCAACCTATATGTAATGTGGCTATTGGCCAGTTAGGATGAGTTTCAGCAGCATATAATTACTGACCAAACTCACTTTTGTAGCATATGTACCACAGAATACAAGCTTTTAGTGTACGTTAAATCATGAAACATAATAGAGGTATACTATGTGATATATAGGTATTTGTTACAGTATATATGTATACATGTGTATGGGAAAAGTCTTAATTGTTGTTGTTATATATGATACATGTATGTATATATGGTCATGCATATAGGCTAGTCCCAATTTACATCCTTGAAAATATTTCTGAGTTGCAGGATCATAAGCATGTTGCAGAAAATATTTTCGTTTCATGGACATCCTTAACCATAGATACAAACATTTATTTGGCTATTATGTTCCGCGTAGCTTGACCATTTAATGACACAAAAACTAGGATGTTATTTTTCATGATATTCGATTTTTCTGACTTTTCTTAAATATGACACTTTAGATAAGCTACAATATATAACAAGCCTTATCTTAAATTGGCCTCAAGTACTTACAACCCTGATTAGGAGAACACTGAATGTAGGGTTCTTTCTTTTACAATGTCTTTGCAGCCCCAAGAAATTATATAAGCTCATCTATGAACTAAAGTAATCTAATTTTCAGAGCCGCTCTATTTTCTATGCATTTGGAACGATCAGTATGATGTATGTGAACTGCTAAGAGTCCTTTGACAGTGCTGGTGAAGTTCCAAAGTGTGGTCTTATTTTTCCTGAAATTATGATATATTGTGTATTGATATAATGGAGGAATAGAGACGTGAACATGATAATTCACATGAATAATGAAGAATTCCTCATAATGCTTTTACTGTATTAACAAGTTTATCCATCATTCGCTTCCAAAGTTATAAGCAGAAAGTAATTTGATGCATTTCAAGCTTAAGGAAAGACACCAGAATTCAAAGAAACTTGTTACCAATTCTTTTTGAAGAATTATTTCCTTCTTCCACCCAATGCTGCATTTCACAAAACATCAATAATAAACATACTATCCGGAATAACCTGAAAAAGGATATACAACCACAGGGATGTTCTTTGCAAGCGAACCCTTTTAAAGCAAGATCTTTGGTTTCTTTGGAAACAATAATGGTATTAATAGGATCTCCAACTTCAAAGATGGGGTTCTGTGTGCCAAAAAAAAAGTGATGACATTCATGGAATCGAGAGCAGATATGAGTGAGGAAATGTGGGAACCATCAAGAAAGGGGAAAATGTAAGAAAAAAAAACAAATTCTTTGGAAAAAAAAAGAAACGTGCTTAAAATTTGTCACTAAAAGTACCGCCCACATGCAGTAGATACTTGCTAAAGAAAGCAGTAAACCTTATTCCTCCGCCTCCTGCAGGTCCATTTGTATAAAGAGCTTCAAACTCTTTGACAAAGTGAAATGCATGGTCTTCAGAATCAAACAAGCCATCCATTCTCAGCCTTATGTCCGTCGCATGTTTGACACATGAGTTACGCTCATCAGTACTTGATGCCTTTAAGCTATCCACACCAATAACATAAGACATGATATGATCTTCAATATCAGGAATTCTTTCCTTAGTCCATGACTTAACCTGTCAAACATGTCTCTCTATAAATCAAGTGCATTTCATATGTTAGGATACATGATATTTAGAATATGCCAAATTTTCTTTATGACTCCTAGAAACCCCTCCAAAAAATAACAAAAAGCTAAAGATTCTTCAGAGGCAGTCTATGAGGAAATAACCTAATTTCTCCAATTAGTTCAATAATGGAAAACAACAATATAACTGTACCAAGATAAGTCATTTATTGGCTAACCAGGAAGCCAGCAGCTTCAGCACGCTTCACACATGCATAACCACCGTATGATATTTCTCCCCAACCTTTCCATCCACAATCCTGACAAGCATTTATTCGCAGCAAGGAAATGACCATGACAAGAAAAAGTGTTCAACAAAGGTTAATAATGGCACGAGTAATTACATCTTAAATCATCTTTCCAAACCAAAATGGATCACAGATTCCACACAGAAAGTGGGAAAAAATTACAATCTACTATCAGAGGCATATCGCCTCAAGTGGTTCACCTTGTCCCTGCTATATTTCCATGTTCTCATCTTTATCCTATCAGGATTGGGATATCCATGTACTTTTCATATTCCACTTTGAGAAGAAAAGAGGTTTCAACTAAACTATACTGCAGACAGATATAAGCAACAATTTGATCTCCTCACCATAACCAACAGGTACCTGAACATAAATTAACAAGTTCCATTTGACTCACAGTTACATGCATAAGAGAGATTGTTCTACGTATTTTCTCATATGTGCATGGTACAGAAAATGCTGAAACATCCTTTATTCTGCATTCTTACAGTAGACAGTAGGAGGCATGCTATTACATTCAATTAACAAAGAAGCTCTCAAAACTCACTACAAATTATGTGCCGGAAAGAAAATAACAAGAAATACAAAATGGACCAAGGACTTATTCTGAAGCTTTTCCTACAGTACTAGTCGAGCTGTAAAGGTTTCTGTGCAAAATGGGGTAAACAACAAAAAACTTCAACAAACAGCTACTTTCACAATGGTTGATTGATAATATTCCTTCTGGCCCATTCCTTTTGCATTTCAAAATAACTTTTATAAGGTTGATCCAAAATAACCTGTTACGTTTTAAAGTGATATTCTGTGGCCGCTATCCTTTAAGCTTATTGAAAAAGTATCATGGAGAAATATTTCTCTGTTTGTGTAAGAAACCTGTAGAATCCCTGAAGGAGCAGGCAACCTTACAAGTTACAACCGTTCCCTCACATTGGAGAAACTTGGTAATACCTCTATGCTGGAGAAGGCTCCCAATTACCACCAGAAAATCTAATTAACATATTTAACTTGCTCTCTACAATGGGATTCCAATAAAATCCCCAGAAATGATATCTTTGCAGAGCATGATCATATACAGAAAACAACTTGTGGCACGGACAGTCTCTTGAGTGAATGAATTAAATGTTGAGCTTATTAGGTGTCCAGCCATGCTGGAGAAGCTTGAAGGAGACCAGCAGTGAGTGACCAACCAACACCTTTATTTGTTGAACCCTCAAGGTTGGATGTCCGGGAGTGGAGGTTAAGTTCTGTTGATTTGTGTAATGAGAAGTACTAATATTGAAGCAATCATCTACACAGCACAGGGAAAATGAGATGAGGTTGGCGCCCACTTGGCTGCCACAGCCTCCTGTTTCTTATTCATCTAATTAACCCTAATAAACTTGTTTAGGGTTATATAGTACAAATTACTTAACTTGAAAGACATATTTACCCTTACTTAAAGACACTAAACCGATCATATTTCCAATAGATCATATACTTACAAAATAATTAATGGACAGAAATAAGATAGCAGAGGGTTGCGATATCAACTCCTTCGACAAAGGCGAGGCGTTTCAAATTACAAATCTAAAGTTAGATGGAAAGAACTACCTTCAATGGGCCAGATCCATTAAACTAACTGTAATGGCAAGGGGGCGATGGGATTACCTCACTGGTGATATTCTCCAACCACCTATAACGGATCCTCTTTATGCACGATGGCGTAGGGAAAATGCATTTATCATTGCTTGGCTCATACAATCTATGGTACCTTCGATTGACAGTACATTTATGTTTCTAGATTCAGCAAAAGATATTTGGCTAGCGGTTCAAGATGCCTATGCTTAGAGGAAGAATATAGCAAAAAAAAATATGATATTATTGAGAAGATTAGGAAGTGTAAATAGGAATGAAGATCTATAAGTGAATATTATGCAGAACTAAGAAGTTTATGGGAAGAATTACAGGTTTATTCAAAGAAGAAATGTCAAAATTACATGCAAGAACGCAATGAAGAATTTGAGGAATGAAAAGTATCTTTTGTGGGGCATTTCTTCATAATATGAGGCTGTCAAAAATAATATTTTTAGCAGAGAAGAGCTTCCTTTATTGAGTTCAGTGTATTCTCCATTACTTCGAGAAGAAGATAAAAAACATCTAGAGAAGTAAACCAAGATTAGCTCAGAGACCACTGAATCCCTCTAACCCCTCGTTCTCACGTGGAAGAGAAGGATATGGGTGTGGCAAAGGTAGGACCTCACTTACTTCGGAAGAGAAAGACAAATTAACTTATTCTCACTATGGAAAATTAAGACATACAAAGGAGACTTGCTGGGAATTGGTTGGTAAACCTACTTACTATTAAAATATGTCTAATAAAGCTTATTTCAACAGTGACCAAGGTAACAAGCAAAATGTGAAAAACAATACAACTTCATTGGTTGACATGAAGAAAGAGATTGAGATGCTTAAGGCTCGTCTAAGTAATTCGCAAACTCCTTCTACCTCTTCGAGTGTTAATCCTCAAGCTACAATGGCATACCCATTCTCTTTTATGGCTGAGGGTAATGCATTTATTTCTCACTTCAGAACATGGGTTATTGATTCAAGTGCCACAGATCATATGGTCAGTTGTCAAAAATTTTTTGACGATTATGAATTGACTCAAGACAAAATTAATATTAGATTGGCCGATGGATCTCATACGCCAATAGTTGGAAAAGGAAGTATCACTACACCTTTTGGAGTATTAAAGAATGTCTTACATGTTCCAAATATTTCAGTAAATTTATTGTCCGTCTTTGTCATGACACAAGATCTAAACTGTCGTCTAATTTTTTATTCTACTAGATGCTATTTTCAAGAACTGAGGACGAAGAAGATATATTGTCATAGTAGTATGCGAAAAGGCATCTATTTCTACAACGAAGTCAGAAGAACAACAATGCAGTCAACAATAATTACAGAAAAGTAGAAGGCATAGTTACCTTTATGGCACCAAAGATTAGGACATTTACCGTTATAAAAAAATTAGGATATTATTGCCTGAATTTACTTCTTGTAATGATTTAAATGTGAACTGTGAAACCTACCACGAAGCAAAACATCATGGTGTTTCATTTCCTTTGAATAAAGAAAAATCCTCTAAACCTTTTGAGATTGTTCACTCTGATGTTTGGGGGCCTTGCTCTACTACTTCATTACATGATCACAAATAATTTATTTCTTTCATTGATGATTGCACTAGGTTTACCATGATATATCTTATGAAAACCAAGGAGTAAGTGAAACATTCTTCCCATTTACTGCCAGTTTATATACACCCAATTTCAGCATAATGTTAAAATTATTCGCAGTGATAATGAAGGTGAATATGTCTCCATCACTCCATTCATATTTCTTACATCGGGGTATTTTGCATCAAACTTCATGCTCACATTATCCACAATAAAATAGTGTTTCTGAGAGAAAAAATAGACATATCCTAGAGGTGGTCAGAACTCTTCAACTTAGGTACAAAGTTCCAAAGGTGTATTGGGGTAAAGCAGTCTTAACAGCTGTGTATCTCATCAACCATATGCCAAGCAGGATTCTCAAGGGTAATACTCATTTTCATTCATTATGTCCCTCAAAAAGGCAATTCCATTTACTACCAAAAGTGTTTGGATGTACTTGTTTTGTTCATATATATTATGGTATGAGAGATAAATTAGATGCTAGAGCCGTGAAATGCATTTTCTTAGGATATTATGCTACTCAAAAAGGGTGTAAATGTTATGATCCTATAAAAAGAAAGTCATATGTTACTATGGATGTTACTTTTCATGAAGATACACCATTTTATAGCAAACGAGAAGGTCAATCATCAGATAACTATTCACCTCATGTGATACCACTTCCACCATTTGAAAATCAACCAGAGATTGAAAGGGAAGAAGAGGAAACTCACCCTCCACAAGGACAGAAATGGCAAGTTCTATGTTATCAATAGCGGTTAGCGGGTTGTTAGCGATCGACCCAGATATAGTGGTAGCGGGGATATAGCGGATTTAGCGGTACACTTTTATTTATGATTAAAAAATTATATATATAATGGGTTTTTTAATATAGTTTGGAGTGTTTTGAGTTGAACATTTTCATCTGCCATTTCAGAATGCTGAAGAATCAAGATGGATGCATGCTAGAAACTTATGAAATGAAGAACCATAAAGAACAAGGCCAAAGAGAAGGTGTACAGATAAGAACTTGCAAACAAGAATTATTTGATCTTTTCTTAAGGTAAATAGATAATTATGTGACTTAAACACATGATATACCAAAAGGAAAAGGAGTACTCACAGTAAGGCATAAATGGATCAGCTGCAACAAAGACAGAATAAGATAACAAATGAATACAAAATATGTTCAAGAATTTGAGGAGTTGAGAATGTGACGTCTTCAGTTTGACAATAAAGGGTGCTAAAGTTCACTCAGAATCTTGATTATCATATGGTATAGACATGATTACAACAACAACAACAACTAAGCCTTTTCCCATACTAGACGGGGTCGGCTACATGGATTCTTTGTTTCCACAGATCCCTATCGTGTGCCATGTTAGCAGTTAACTCCCAATAAGCTAGATCATTCTTTATTGTTTCTTTCCAACACTTTTGTGGTCGTCCTCTACCTCTTTTAATACTTTTCAAATTTAGTTTTTCTACCCTTCTTACAGGTTCTTCTTCTGATCTTCGTTCTATATGTTCAAGCCATCTTAAACGATGTTCTCTCATTTTATCCTCTATTGGTGCCACTCCTAATTTGTTTCTAATAACCTCATTATGTATACGGTCTTTTCTTGTATGACCACTCATCCATCTCAACATCTTCATTTCTGTCACATACACCTTTTGTACATGTTGATGATTAACTGCCCAACACTCAAAACCATAAAACATGGCAGGCCTAATTGCTGCTCTATAATATTTACCTTATAATTTTAATGGTATCTTCTTATCACAAAGAATACCTGATGCTCCTATCCATTTTAACCAACCAGCATTAATTCTATGTGTAACATCTCCATCAATTCTTCCATCACTTTGAAAAATTGACCCTAGGTATTTAAAACTTTCCTTTTGGGGAATGCAATGTGTGCCAATTTTAATTTCTATGTCCTCTGAAGTAGCCAAATGATCAAACTTACATTCCATATATTCTGTCTTTGTTCTACTAAGTCGGAGGCCTTTGCTTTCTAATGTTTCTCTCCATAGTTCTAATTTTCTATTAACTTTTTCCTTAGACTCCTCCACTAATACAATGTCATCTGCAAATAACATACACCAAGGTACTTCATCTTGAATATGTTTTGTTAACTCATCCATCACCATTATAAATAAGTATGGACTTAAAGTTGATCCTTGATGTAACCCAATATTAACTTCAAAGAAGTCTGTCGTTCCTTCATGAGTCCTCACACATGTTTTTGCACCATCATACATGTCTCTTATAAGGTTAATATATGTCAATGGGATACCTCTTTTTTCCAAAATTCTCCACAGAACCTCCCTCGGTACCCTATCATAAGCTTTTTCTAGATCAATAAATATCATGTGAAGGTCTTTCTTTTTTGCTCTAAAATGTTCCATAAGACGTCTCAAAAGGTGAATCGCTTCAATAGTAGATCTGCCTGGCATAAATCCAAATTGGTTCTGTGTTGTACTTGATACTTGTCTTAACCTACGTTCGATAATTCTTTCCCATAATTTCATAGTATGACTCATTAACTTGATACCTCGATAATTCGCACAATTTTGAATGTCTCCCTTGTTCTTATATATGGGTATAAGTGTACTTGTTCTCCATTCCTCGGGCATCTTTTGTTTTTTTCATATTTCATTAAATAGCCTTGTGAGCCAAGTGATTCCTATTTCTCCTAGTATTTTCCAAACTTCTATAGGAATATTATCTGGTCCTACCGATTTACCACTCTTCATATGTTTAAGAGCCTCTTTGACTTCATTCTTTTGAATACGTCGGTAGAAATTGTGGTTTATATACTTTTCTGACTTGGCTAAATCTCCTAAACTAATACTAACATCTTTATTTTCATTAAAAAGATTATAAAAATAGTTTTTCCATCTATTTCTTATATCATCATTTGCCACTAGAATTTTTTCATCCTCGTCTTTTATGCATCTAACATAATTAAGATCTTTAGTTTTCTTATCTCTAGCCCTAGCTATCCTAAAAATATCTCTTTCACCCTCTTTTGAGTTGAGTTTTTTATATAAGTCATCCCAAATCTTAGCTTTTGCTTCACTAACGGCCTTTTTCGCTTCCTTCTTTGCTTTCTTATAAGCTTCTAAAGTTTCACTAGTTTTCTTAGCATAATGTAATTTGTAACATGCCCTCTTTGCCTTGATTTTATTTTGTACTACTTCACTCCACCACCAAGCTTCTTTTTGTGCCGGTACACCTCCCTTAGATACCCCTAACACATCTTTCGCCACTTTCCTAATATGTATAGCCATATTGTTCCACATATCACAGGGTGTGCCAACATAATTCCAAACATCTCCTTAAAGGACTTTCTGTTTAAATATATCTTCTTTCTCGCTTTTGAGGTTCCACCATTTAGTCCGAATAGCTCGATGTACTCTTTTCTTCTTTGTCCATTTTTTTATTTGTAAATCCATAACTAAAAGTCGATGTTGGGTGGTTAAGCTTTCTCCTGGAATTACCTTACAATCTTTACAACACGCTCTATCTTTTTTTCGACAAATAAAGTAATCAATTTTTGTTTGTGATAAGCCACTCTTATAAGTAATTAAATGTTCATCTCGTGTTTTGAAGATTGTATTGACTACAAAGAGATCAAATGACATAGCAAAATTTAAAATCTCCCTACCTTCCTCGTTTATATCCCCAAAACCAAAGTTTCCATGAATCCCTTGATATCCTAATGCCTCTTTACCGACATGTCCATTTAAATCTCCTCCTAAACAAATCATCTCCCTTTGTGGAATCTTTTGAAACACCTTATCTAACTCTTCCCAAAAAATTGTCTTTATACTATCTTCTAGTCCTACTTGTGGTGCGTAAGCACAAACTATATTCAAAACCTCTGCTCCTAACACTAATTTCAACGTCATGATTCGGTCACCATATCGTTGTATGTCTACTACACTCTCCTTTAAATCTTTATTTATGATAATACCAACTCCGTTTCGAGCCTTTTCTTTACCTGAGTACCATAATTTAAAACCTATATCCTCTATCTCCTTTGCTTTTTCTCCAACCCATTTTGTCTCTTGTAAACATAGAATATGAATCTTTCTCCGAATCATAGTATCTACCACCTCCATTAGCTTACCCGATAATGTTCCGATATTCCAAGAACCAATACGAATCTTATTATCTAGGACTAGCTTCCTTACCCCCTGCATCCGTCCATAATCAAAATGCGGAGACCCTCTCTGAAAATTTTTCACTACATTCGAGCGGCAATGTAACGGGACTAACTTCTTTACCCACACCCGTCCATGATGTGGGAACCCTCTCTGCAATTGATTCACTACATTCGGGCGAAAATGTAGTGGCCCTTGCTTACTTCTTACTGCATTCGGGCTCTGCAGCACGTCGCTAGGCGGGGACGCCCCAAAGCAATGCTCATAATTTTTGTAATCCATGTTGTAAAATCCAATAAAGTTTTACACTGGCTGTCGGAAGCCTAACACAACCCTCCTCCTTTATCAGGGCTTGGGACCGGCAATGCAAGCCCTTACATGGGCGGAGTTATGGTATAGACATGATTGAAGGAATAAAATCTTTCAAAGTTCTTAAGAGAACCACTTTAAGATTTGGCATGATTTTTACTCCAGCAATCTCTAAGGAATCACTTTAGGAAGTGCCAATGTCACTGGTGTCATTTGGTGGTCGTACTTGCAATCAGAGCATAACTACCAAATTGCTCTCCTTTTCTTTTGTTTGCATGTTGTGGTGAAAATAACTTCTTTCTACGTGTTTCACATTTCACACAGCTTATGGTGTGTATATATATATATATATATGTATATATATATATATATATGTATATATGCATGCATTAATGCCTGTAGTTGTTCTACTTAAGAGTTTTTAAATTGTTGTATCGTGTCCTCCATTCCCGTGGCAACACTTGCACCTGCACTTAAGTGGCAGAGATTTTAGCATTGCTTCAATAATGGAAGAGCTGGTCAGTAGAATAAGTTCCAGTTTCTAACCAAAAAGAAAACAGATGAAGCCGAGTGAGGTCTACTAGTGAAAGTTGTTACTCAGAGCTTAGTCATCCTTATCAATTATTTGATGCCACCAAGGCACCAACCCTACTCTTACGTCCAGAAAACAGCAAAAGAAACAGTGTAAACATTGTTAAAAAACATACGAACAAAAGCACGTAAGTTGCAATCTAGGTGCCTGCTATGAAGAAGACCAGCATCTGATACAAACAATGAAAACTACAAAAAAACATAGTAGCATACTTATGACTTTTAATGTAGCTAGTATCTCCTTGATCGCATATCGTGAAACACCATCATGTGCAATCAGCTTCTACAGGCATGAAAGACTAATGACGCTCAACCTAACCATCTTGACCTCGCATGCCATAAGAAAGATTATGTCTTCATTCTGAGCTATTTCACTAGGAGTCGACAATGATCACAACTGTAAATGCACAGATTAAACCCCATCGCAGCTTTACATACATACACTTCACGAGAGAAATATCCTCCACTAACCGCCTGTCAAGCGAAGCATGAGAGCTTTTCTCGCCTTGCACTAACAGCCGGAGAAGCGTATCTGTGGTGGTGTCCATGGGGATGGTGGCAGACAGCAGCAGCAAGAGGCGGGAGAGATAGATAAAGAGAGGCGGGAGAGGGAAAGGCGAGAGAGAAAGAGAGTATAACCCTCGTCTGCGTTAGCGGTGAGGGTTATACTAACCTTTTATTTAATTTGGATCGGGTCGACCAATTGGATCGACCCGATCCAATATATATTAAAAACATTGTCTGCTAACAGTGATATAGCGGTCTGCTATAGCGCTGTTAGCGGCGCTATAGTGGCTCTGGTTGGTCACCCGCTAAGGGTCACCCGCTATAGCATTTTTTCTCTCACTAAAATGCTATAGCGCGCTATTAATAACATAAGGCAAGTTTATACTAGAGGTGAGAGAAAGGTCTTCCTTCACCATAAGTCTACTACTCCTAATTAAGATCCTCATCCTTAATCAGATTTGACTCCTCCTCAGGTAATTCCTCAAGATTTTATTATTGAAACTGATGATCTCCATATTGCTCTTAGGAAAGAGAAACATGAAACTTATTTTTGATGTGCAGGTTAACGGAGTAATGTGCAGTTGTATACAGTACTGCACGTGAATCCTCTTGTAGTCTTTATTTTTTATATGTAGTTGTGTTCAAACTTACACGTGAATACCACTAAATTGGTGCATCCAACTCTGATTCACTTGAATGGGACGTGATCTTCAGACGTCACGTTGCAAGACCTAGACTTGATGACTTTTCTGCGTGAATACCAATAACTTGATACAGTCAAATCTAATTCAAGATGACGATATAGTTTGTTCTAGACTTGCACGTCAGAACTTGATTCTTGGTACTTGATATCTTGATACCTTAAAGGAATAAGGAAGACCCCACACTCACCGCACCATTCAACCAAGATTGTTTCACAGTCTGTCTTCGTTCCACTTCAGAACTTCTACGTATTCTTGCACTTTTTTCATACTTGGTGTGGTAGCAACTTTCCAGAGACAGATTTCTTCGGTTGGCAGCTACGTGTTCAGAGAAAGCTTTGATACCATGTTGATTTGTGTAATGAGAAGTACTAATATTGAAGCAATCATCTAGATAGCATAGGGAAAATGAGATGGAGGTTGGTGCCGAGTTGGCTGCTACAGCCTCCTGTTTCTTATTCATCTAATTAACCCTAATAAACTTGTTTAGGGTTATATATTACAAACGACTTAACTTGAAAGACATATTTACCCTTACATAAAGACACTAAACCGATCCTATTTCCAATGGATCATGTACTGATCCATTGAGACCCAAATTACTTAAGACATGAATTAAGAGTTGCAGAAATGAAAGTCTTCATCTTCAGCTTGATCTCCAACAAGTTCTACCACAGGTAGGAGCAGTGTTGTCTGTATCGCACCGTGCGATACGTATCGTATCGTGGGCCACCACGATACAATACGGGGCCCCGTATCGCAGGTGCGGGCGTATCGCACCGTATCGTGCAATACGGCCCGTATCGCACGATACGCCCTGGGACCCTTATAAAGAGTCCCGGCCCGAGAGAAACCCGCGATTTTTCGCGGGTTTCCTCTCTCCTTTTGGGTTCTTCAAGCTCCCTAAGAGTCGGTTTTCGCCTCCTTGGTGTTCAAAGCTCTAAAATCTGCCCTACAGTGTCCGTCCAAGCCTCCAAACTCGGATTTAGGTATATTTTTAATGTTTTTTCCCTTTTTTTCCTTTATATTTATTGTTTTTTGTGTTATTTCATTTTTTTTTAATGACAAAATATAAAGTTATTAAGTGTGTGTATATGATTTTTATTGCATTCATGAAGTGGGAGACACTCGATTTGAGTGTTATTTGAAGATTGGGAGATTTACGAAGTGCTTTTATTTTCAGGTTTTTGTTTGAATTAAAGTACTCCATTGAGATGGCAGGAAGGGGTGGTAGAGACTCTCATTCAAAGTCTGATGATCCGGCATGGTGGGATATACCAGTTGAGGGTTCAAGGTTAAAAATCAGATGTTTATTTTGTGAAAAGGTGGTTAGTGGTGGAATTTCAAGGTTGAAACACCACCTAGTAGGAACCAGGAAAGAAGTTGCTCCATGCACAGGCAGAGTTAGAAGTGTGCCAGAAGGTATTAAATGGCAATGCTTGCAGATGATTGAGAGCATACAGGAAAGGAGACAACAAAAAGATGATTTCCAGATGTGTGAAGAAGCTGATGATGCTACTGCCACTGGAGTTGGATTCACTGATAGTTTGCCTTCAGATGCTAGAACAGATATTGGTAGTAGCAGTTCGCGAGCACCTAGCAGAGGAAAGAGGGTTGCAGCTGAAGACTTTGGAGGTGGCAGAAGAGGAAGTTCAGGAAGGAGTAGAGGAAGAGCTTCTTCTTCTAGCATACATTCGTTCTTTCTTCCTTCCACTACACCTGGTGCTCAGCCAAGAATTCGTGCTGCTATGGCTTCAGAACAACTGCACGATCAAGCAGACCTTGCAGTGAGCAGATGGTTTTATGATGCATGCATCTCATTTAATACAGCAAACAGTTTTCATTTTCAAGCAATGGCAGATGCAATTGCTAACATTGGTCCAAGATACAGGATGCCCTCTTATCAGAAGTTGAGAGGGAAGATATTAGATCAGACCGTGATTGAAGTGCAGCAATATTGTTCGACTTTGAGACAATCGTGGAAGGAAACAGGATGCACTATCATGGCAGATGGATGGACCGATAGGCGAGGAAGGACATTGCTAAACTTTCTTGTATATTGTCCTAAAAGACTCATGTTTTTGAGATCTCTAGATATGTCAAAGGAGAGGCACACTGCAGAGATCCTACGAGAGGAATTTGATAAGGTTATACAAGAGGTTGGGCTAGAAAATGTAGTCCAATTGATTACAGATAATGCAGCTAACTACAAAGCAGCTGGAAAGGAGTTAGCTGATATTTATGAGACTTTCTACTGGACACCATGTGCAGCCCATTGTTTAGATCTCATCCTCGAGGACATTGGTGAGATGGATGAAATAAAGGTAGCAACTAAGTGTTGCCAAGATATTACAAAATTTATTTACAACCATGCATTTGTTTTATGTATGATGAGGAGATACACAGAAGGTGCAGAGCTTCTTCGCACAGCTGCAACTCGGTTCGCAACAAACTTCTTATCTGTACAGAGTATTGTGAGACAGAAGCAAGCTTTAAAGAGAATGTTCTCTTCAGATGAGTGGCAACAATTTGCAGAGTTGCCACAAAACAGAAGGAACAGAAAGTTAAATGAGATTGCAAAAACGGTTTTTAGAAGTTCATTTTGGAATGCATGTATCAGATTATTGAAAATTATTTGTTCTTTAGTGAAAGTTTTGAGATTGGCTGACAGCGAGGAGAAACCATCTATGGGCTACCTTTATGAAGCCATGGACAGGGCAAAAGAAGCGATCAGAAATAACTTTAATGGAAAAAAAAGAGATTATATGCCCGTGTGGAAAATAATTGATAGTAGATGGAATAAACAATTGCATCAGCCTATTCATGCAGCAGCCTACTATCTAAACCCATCATTGAGGTACTCAGCAACCTTCAAAAGGGACGGTGAGGTTAATCGAGGAATCATTGAATGCATCGACAGATTAGTCCCTGATGAGAGCATAGTAGATGCGATACATCGAGAGATGGAGATATATGATAATGCTCTTCACTTGATGGGTTTGCCTGTTGCAATTCGCAACCGCTCTACGATGCGTCTAGGTACATTGTTTATTTTCATATTTAAGTTGCATCTTACATTACTGTGGATTATTATGTCTCTAATGTTTATATTTTTTTTACAGATGTTTGGTGGAACAGGTTTGGAAGTGATTGTCCAAACCTTAGAGATTTTGCAGTTAGAGTCTTAAGCCAAACCTGTAGTGCAACAGGTTGTGAAAGAAATTGGAGTGTTTTTTAACACATCCATACAAAAAAGCGCAACAGGTTGGAACACAAAAGGCTTAATGATTTGGTTTATATTCGTTGTAACATGCGCCTTCGTAAAAGGTAATATTGTATTACTTTCAAATTTTCAATTCGATATTATTTAACTTCAGTTTTCAATTGTTAATAACTTAATATTACTTACTAATTGTTTATCTTTGTTTGTGTCGTAAGCAATTAAAAAAAGTAAATAGAGAAGAAAGTCAGTTTGATCAAATAAGTTTGGATAATTTTGATATATTAGAAGATTGGGTTATGGAAGACACTGAAGAAAATGCCCTCCTAACAGAAGAAGACGTTGCCTGGATTAATTTGGAAGGAGCGCAACAACATTATGGAGATGAAGAATTTGATTTTGAAGAAGAAGGTGTGGGCGTGGCTGATGATGATGAGGATCTGCAACAAGGAGAAGATGAAGATTATTTAGTTGATGATCCTGATTACAATTTGTAAAATGTAACATTATATGTAACTGTAGTGTACTGTAAAGTGTAAACTATGTCTGTATTTTATTTTTTGGATTCAAAATATGTAAATTTGGATGCAATTGTTCAATGCTGAATTCTCAATCTGTACTAAACTTACATTATATGAATTTAAAGTAATTATGAGATTTTCCCTGATTTTTTTCGATTTTTTACTATTTTTTATTAATTTTTAATTATTTTTTGTATTATTTTAATATTAAAGTACGATACGATACGATACGCCCGTATCATGGAGCCCAACGATACACGATACGATACGCGTCAGACAACACTGGGTAGGAGGGCTAGCGCATTGGTTGGTAAGGCCAAAAAACAACTGCCTCAAAGAAGAGGAAATGAGATAGAACCAGTTGTCTTTGGTGTTGTTTCTCAACTGAGTGTGGTGAGGATGGAGAATCTGGGGATTATGAGATCTATCAAGTTGTGGTGAAGTGATGGAGAGGAGAGAGAGAGAGCTGAATCAAAAAGAACACACAGCTAGCTGATACAGAGCCATATGCTGATACCATGTGACAGGCGTAGGAGAACTGGACGAAGCTTAGCATATTCACTAGTCACATATTTCATATTCATTGACTCTATTATTTCGTAGATACATTACCTTTGGGACCAGCCGAAGTAGTTTATTGGGAAAGTTTCCAGAAGATGGCCTCGCTCCTATACAAAGAACCTTATTTTTGGACAAAGCACGGAAAGAAACATCTTGAAAATCTGCAACCTATATTTAGGTGAGAATAATGGAGATATTATTAACTCAGTAAGTCTAGAACAAGTTTTCTCAAGAAAAGCAAGAACATAATATCTTCTCTGACCACATCAGGTGTAACATAAGCACTGGGATCTCCAATTTCATACAGCAGCTGCTGTGCACAAGTACCAAAATTTAAGATGCCACCACTTTTTTCTGCTTTAGCCACATAAACTGTTCCATCAAAGCTAACTTCTGCAAATGGAAGTGACAAATCTAAAAGCTGTTCAAGAGAGAGATCACGATTCTTATCCCCTGAAATAAATAGCACTTGAATAAGAATATCAATAATAGGACCTTAAATGTCCTCAAAAAAATTCTTACACCATTAAGCCTAGTACATAAAAGAAAAGATTATGCTTTAGCTGTGATCAAGGACATGCCCACTAAATCATCTGCAAGAAATAAAATATACCAGGATGCATGTAATACCCCCCAGTAAGTTGACAACCACATTCCAAAAGGTGCCCAGCTAAGACACCTTGAGCCAGCTCTCTGAAATCATTCCAATTCCATCCCAGTTCATAAATCTAGTACCCAACATAAGAGCGTATTGTTACTATGGAAGCTAAGGATATTTATCATCACAAGAAAACAACAGCCTAAGTCGGATGGCTACATGACCAAGTAACAAAAGGATAACTTGAATGAGTACCTTCTGCTGGAGACAATAGATAGGGAGAGAATGAAAGAACAAGGAAATTGCTAGGCGGATTAAACTATATTATAAAGAAGAAAGGTTGACAGAACTAAAAGAGGCTCATGCTACACAAGAGACTTATTAGTGCCTCATGAAAGAAGTACTTTCCATCAACCTCACTGACAAGCTATGGTGTAGATTATGTTCTATAATTGGCACCAACCCCCTTCTCCTTCACAACTGGTTGCTTCAATTTGGTTTGGAGCAAAGCACCATGATCCCCATCTTTGGCCTCTAGTTATAATGCATGCGCACCTCCCAACCAATCGTGTCAGGCAGAAATCTGTGTGAGACTTATCAATTGTAAACATCATGTAATGAACCCATGTTGCTGTGAAAAGTATTGCCTCTCCCTCATTGTTTACTTTACCACTGATTTCACTGTTGAATGTGTCAAGGTGTGGGCATGTTTAACGACCAAGTTTTGCCATAAGTGTTGCAACCTATTGTTGAGTGACGATTACAAGCCAGAAGCTGCTGCATTGTCCCTTGGGGTAGTGTGTTGTCGACTTAGAGATTCATTTGGTGCCAAATCACATGAAGTGCCGGATCACTGAAACCTTACTTAGGCTGGACATTCAGCCCAGTGAGAGAAATCAGTATCCTATGGTATCTGTTCCTCCTTTTTGACAGTCAACCTCCAAGTTAGCTGAGTGGTTTTCCTCACATGCTGCGGCTCATAATTCACTGCCACTTCACATGACCATCAAAGTCCAACCCAGCTGTTTCTGTGTCAAGCATTTTCCCATGCTAACTGGGGTCGGCTCTATGGATTCTTACGTGCTATTGAGCTTGATCTAGTGTCACATTAGCATTTAACTTCAAAAGAGTATGATCTTGGGTCATATAAGCATAACAAACTACAATTGAAAATGAAACCACTAGTAATGGTGCAGTCTATCTGAACCAAACACGATATCAACTTATAAAAGTATTATCAAATCATGGTCAATATTCTACGAAAAAAGAAATCACCTACATATTTGCCAAAAATCAGAAAGAAGCTGAATTCATATCATAAGTTAAGCCTAGAACTTTGTTTTGATACCATTGGAGCGAGAAATAAGGCAGCATCAGCAACCCTTGAAGTAATTATCACATGGGGTTTGTATTTCTCTAGACATTGCACAATTGGAGCAGCTCCCAGATACGTACTTGAACCCTTTAAACATCAAACAAACTAAAAGCAGATAAAAAAGTTTTGATGATCAAGGAAAATCATATATACGCATTAAAATGTTCTTATGAGTCGTCTCTGTTCACAGGGCAGATGTTAGTTGGCAAAGATATTTTTGTTGCGCAAAATCAGTTTTTATTAAGCAAGCTGATAGCATGGATGCCTTATTCAGGAAGTTTGACCATCCTAGACATCATCAGCCCTTCTAAAGTGGCCAGTCTATAAGAAAGAGCCCCCAATTCAAGCAGATGTCACTTCCGAATTGAACCTCTAGAAGGAAGACATAGACCTTGATATCCAAATTTTTCACTGGATGAGGATGAGGAACATCACCTTGTGAAGATTCATAATTGACACAATCTTCAATTGAAATATCAACAGAGGGAGAAACGCTATTTAATAGTTCAGACCAAATCCTCAACTCGTAAAGAACACTTACATCTGCCACAGGATTCGGATTCAAACAAGATGATGCTGATGTCCCTGAAACAACAGAAATAAGTGATCATGATACAAAAGAGGGATAAACATAACCAGAAAATACATGGCACTAACAGAATTCACGAAAGAGCAGTTTTTGTTTAATAAGAGGGCTGCACTTGAGTTTGCAATCTCTTCTTTTAATCATTTATTTTCTTCCTCAATTTCTAGCTTATCTTTTGGTAAAGCTACGAATGTGATTAAATTTGCTACAATGGCTGGTGCGGACGTATTAAGCCCCGACCAAATAACTTATTTGGTCTTGAGATATTTATGGAGAATGTGATTAAACTCTCTTCATTGTAACACAATGATATCCGCACGATGTGCTTGGATCAACAGTTTTGCAATAATCCCTTCTCTTTTTTTGCCTTTCATGTCCAAGATCAATGAGACAATAAAACTGTTGGTCCAAAATCTCACTTCAAGGCTATGAGACTAAGGTCACATGTGGGTGGAGTTTAACCCTTCTCTTTTCTTTTCTTTCTTGATCAGATTCCTTCTTGTTGTGGTTACAAGAGGAGGTGGAAGCCTAACACACATGAATGGCATGCACGTTGGGCCGTTGGGGAATGAGCTCACTACCTGTGAGGTGGGAGTCAGAGAGCCCTGTCAGATAAGCTAATTCTCTGTGTGCTTCTTTTTTGATAATATTAGTGATTAAAGAACTAGACCTACATAGAAACAGACCAGCTTCTTGTGGCATCTTCAGGAGGCACCTCAAGACCTGCATTCCTAATTGAACCGTAAGAGCCATGTTTGTCAACCGATCCACCACCCTGTTCCCTTCACGGTAAATGTGGGAAATATGGATGGCCTAGTTGCACTTTAATAGATTCTCTATGTCTCTTACTACCTTATTAGGGCTTTCTTCCTCGTGACTACCTTTAAGCATCTGAATTAGTTGCATATTATCAACTTCAACAATCAGTCTCCTAATCCCTTCCCTCTAGGCTATGTCCATGCCCTTTGACACACCTTAGAGTTCAGGCTTCATAATGTTGCAACAGCCCAGGTTAATGGAAATCCCCAACACCAGCATCCATTATTGTCTCATATCACGCCATGGGCAGCTGCCTGTCTTGTTGAGCTTTCACAAATTCCATGGTTGTTTAGTTTGGCCAACTAGCTGGAGGGCAGAACCACCTCATGAGTTTCCAGATTCACTGAGGCCAGACATTAAGGATAGTTTCACTCAAACTCTCTGCATTCTTAATATCTTCTACCCATCGAAGGCAATCTGTGTGTTCCATGTGATCATAATCAAAGACTGCTTCTTCTCTCACATAGTCTCTAGCAAATTATTTCGAAGAGAATTGGCCATTGTTCATGGGGCTCCACAAAGGGATGCTTCCCCAGCAAGCTCGTCATAAACCAATCCAATAAGTTACTATTATAGAAATCCTCAATCACTGACATTGATAAGTATTTCCCAAACACTCGTGACATGGATGCAGTCTCTCAAGATATGACTAATGTTTTCAACAGGTTACTTTGAAAAAATCACATTTACTATCTCATGTGAGATGTCCGTCACACCTTTCCTCATTAGTAGTGATCAGCCTTTTCCTTTGTGACCAGCCACAGGAATGTTTGAGTATGCTGTGGCTCTTTGAATTTCCATATCCAAGAATATCTAGCTTCAGCTTCACCCCCATTTTTTTGCTCAATCAAATTATACCACCGGGGCACTATAGATGCCACCTTGAGGAAATTCTGGGTGGTAATATGTTCTTCAAGCCTTTCAAGTTCCATTGGCCATCTTGAGTGACCATACCCGTGACCATAGAATGTTCAAACAATAAGTTCTCATTGGTTAAGTTGTTCTTAAGCTGGCCTGTATTCTCAATCCAGCTATCCAAGCATTTTTGCCCAAGGCTTTCAAAAAGTAAGATCCAGTTCATCCTTCAGAATCATATCAAATCCTGGATATGATGAAACAAGATGAATTGTGACACTATCTGTTTATGTTAGGAAGGTTTTGTTGAAAATAGAGGCAGCATAAATCGAGAGGGAAGATTATACGAGAAGGAGAAGGGAAAGGATGAGATTGGAGGGGAGGACCATTACGCCCCCCCCCCCCGCCCCGCCTCTCTCTTTTCTATTAATCATACTCCCTTAACCTAATACAAGCTGGACCAGTCCATATACACTGGACTGGTCAATACGAAAAAGACAAAAATACCCTTACTACTATGGGTAATTACAATACAAACAACAACAACAACTAAGCCTTTTCCCATACTAGACGGGGTCGGCTACATGCATTCTTTGTTTCCATAGATCCCTATCGTGTGCCATGTTAGCAGTTAACTCCCAATAAGCTAGATCATTCTTTATTGTTTCTTTCCAACACTTTTGTGGTCGTCCTCTACCTCTTTTAATACTTTCCAAATTTAGTTTTTCTAACCTTCTTACAGGTTCTTCTTTTGATCTTCTTTCTATATGTCCAAACCATCTTAAACGATGTTCTCTCATTTTATCCTCTATTGGAGCCACTCCTAATTTGTTTCTAATAACCTCATTATGTATACAGTCTTTTCTTGTATGACCACTCATCCATCACTATGGGTAATTACAATAATACCAAAATATCATAAGTTACATAACTAACACTAAAACAGTTGATATATTCAAATTCTTCAACACCCCACCTCAAGTTGGGGGTGAGATACTTCAAATCCCAAACTTGCCGAAAAATTGGTTCTTCAATAATGATCTCTCTAAGGCTTCATTAAATCAACTTAGAACAATTACGAATACACTTAGGTAGCACACAATCCTTTTATGTGTATTGGTTGCTCTTCTTCTTCTTTATTCTCCATGAAGTGACTGGGCAGCTATACTTCAAAAATCATGTTTTCCTACTCTTACAAAGCTTATTTTATAGTAAGAGGTACTATTTTCATCATACACACTTCAATCGGCTTTTTTTGCGTTCCTTCACATGATGGTTGTTGGTTGGGTGTCCTCTCTCTACCACTCAAATAGCATAATAAATACATTTGCTCATACTAGTTGGTTATGTGCCCCTTCACATGGTGACTACAACCGATTTTTTAGCCCTCTAGGTTATCCATTTTAGTAACTCAAGATCTTAATATTCATGCTTCTTGGTGATACTACCACATTCTATAAGAATCAATGCATTTGCTTCTTCTATGATTTAATTTTCAAGCATATGTGGTGAAAAAATTATTTTTCTGCATTGTATCTTTTCTTCTATATGCAATTATGTTGTTTTCCCAATGGAGACATTTACCAAGTATTACATCATATTTTATGCATTTTTTAATTTTTCAGCCCTCAGCCTACATGATTGTTCTTCTTTAGCAGAGACTTGACTTTCTGATGAGTAAGTTCTACACATTCGTTGTTAAACTTTTCTAATATCATCTCAGCAACCTTCCTCACTGACTCTTATTGTATTACATATGGCTTTACAGCATATTCTTCAATTGTTATCCACTTCAACTTCAACATCTTTTGGAACATATTAACAACCTGCATTTCAAATCCATTTGAGATTGTATCCTTTATCATTGCACCCCATAAAGCAATCAATCACTTAAAACTTTCTTCTAGCCACATCCACCATCCTACATTAAGCATAGGCAACAATCATACCAACAAATGAAGCATCATCCTTCTCATTCATCCTGCTAAACAAATTGTGAGCCTCATGGACCTTGCCATTCTGTGCGTAACCCATCAGCATGGTTGTCCATGAAACCTCATTCTTTTGCATTTCCTCAAACAATTCTCGAGCTTCCCCGACTCTTCCGCATTGCCAATACCCACGCAAAAGGTTGGTCAGAGCAAGAACATTCTTCTCAGGCATTCTGTCAAACACTTGGCGTGCAAGTTCATAATTTGTAAACAACATGAATTTGTTTTCTTGTTTGCTGGAATGTTTTAAGCTAAATCCACAAGGTGAAACTTGCAGCAATTCCTCTACTCTCTCTTGCTGTAAGATTCTCCCTTTAAGGTTGCATGAAAGGTACAGAGGGTCAGCAACAATAATTGGCATGTTTGGTACCCAATGATAACTCTTCTGGCTGGTTATAGTCATAGTATATAAAATTACTCCCATATTGTTGAAATTGTGTGTCATACTCTAGCAGTTGAATAATGGCACTTGGTTCCATCTTTGTCGTGAGGCCATTCACAAATGCACTCTTCCTAATCACCTCATCAGGGAACTCAAAAAATTGTTGAAGAATAATCTGCCCATGCACCACCACATACCGCTCAACAGTTGTTGAATTGCCTGATACGAATGTCGGATATGACTTGTTGAAATAAGTGATTTTCCTAACATCAAAGAATGAAAGATGGGAGACGTTGGTCTCATTTTTCAGCATTGTGAGGATGGAGATTGCGACCTTGGCAATCTTCAGAACAGGTTGGAACCAAGAAGCATATTACTTCGATGGTTTTCCAAGCCTATACCATGCACCATCAGTTC
Organism: Brasenia schreberi; assembly: GCA_036023115.1. Classification (NCBI taxonomy): domain Eukaryota; kingdom Viridiplantae; phylum Streptophyta; class Magnoliopsida; order Nymphaeales; family Cabombaceae; genus Brasenia; species Brasenia schreberi. Next base: position 19,505,638 of record JAYKKT010000073.1, on the reverse strand, counting down.
TAATTGACACAAACAACTGTGAACCACCAAATTCAATCATCCATTCTTTTACAGAATGGAGAACTGACATAATCATCCTCAAGCTCTGCTCCATTATGTTCTGCCAACACCCACTTCCGGTGAGTCTGCCGCCACTAATTGCAGTTGCTCCCAATGATCGACGGCTTTGATACCATGTTGAAAATGAAGGCACCATAAATCGAGAGGGAAGATTATACGAGAAGGAGAAGGGAAATGATGAGATCGAAGGGGAGGACAGGCCCTCCAATGGAGGCCCCCCCTCTCTCTCTCTTTTCTATTAATCGTACTCCCTTAACCTAATTCAAGCTAGACCAATACTTATATAGTGGACTGGTCAATATGAAAAGATCAAAAATGCCTTTAGTACTATGGGCAATTACAATAATACCAAAATATCATAAATTACATAACTAACACTAAAACAACATATATATTCACATTCTTCAACAGGTTTGTACCCAATTCACACCAATTGTATTTGTGTATTTGCATCTCATAACCTCAACCACAACATATTCGATTTATGGCTTAAGTAGGCTGACTTCATGATGAAGTCATATTGGGAAGAGAAATCTTCCATAATGTAATATTAAGTATAACATGATTCTTTTATAAAATCTGATATGCCCCTTCAAACGTCAACTAGATCAGCATGGATCATACATCAGCTTTGAAATCATGCCATGTTACAATACAATTTGATTGACAACAAGCATTGGGTACATGCGTATCAACATGACAGAAGATGAATACAATGCAAACAAACTGGAATGCAAAAAATGTGCTGCTTATTCAACTTCTGTGCACTACAACCATAAGTTAACGAGGAGAAAACAAATAAATTACAGAAATTGCTCACACAGCACAGAAATGTATACAAGGGTTTAGCTTTGCGAGAATTTTGAAGAAGAAACTATGATATACCTGATGTAGGTGGAGAGGACTCAAGAGCAACAGCAACCGTGACAGAAAGGCCAATGTTGCTTGCCAGGTTTAGGACTTGTTCTTGAGCGCCAAGTGGATCCACTGTCCATGAGATGTTTTGAACAAGTCACAATTGAAGGGAACTGAATAATGGAACTTTCCAAGAGACTGAAATACCTAGAGTTGTTAAAAAAGGCTCATACTTGCACCCATGTTGGTAATGATGCACACCTCTCTTTCAACAGCTAATGGAAGAAGCAAAGACATCCATTCCAAAACTGCACAGACATTAGCCAGTGTCTTATCACATTGAGGTACAAGGAGTTCAAACTGGTACATTGAAGGTGGTGATAAACATCGGAGGCAGACTCTAGCTTATGCAGGTGACATAGACACCCATACTTAGCAAACAGTGAAACAGTAACAAGCCACTTACGTCATATAAAAGGACTAAGACAAGCAGTTGAATGCATATGAAAGAGAAAGTAGACTAGACATGAAAATGAGCCACAAAGTATACGTTCCCAAATTACTTGATAAATTGAACACCTGCTGCAAGGGTTGTGCAAGACAGAGAGCTTGAAAACATATGTAAAGGAGCCAAATTCTTTTGGTTATTCTGAAGTTGTGTTCAAAATGATTAAAAACATCAAGTGGATATGGATCATCATATTCAATATCTAGCTCAAGGAAGCACTTGCACTGGATTATCAGTTGAAGAAAGCTTTACCATATTTCCCATCCCAAACAGAAAGTTTCCATGTCATGATAATTAAATACCACCTTAAACTTATATGCACGGAAGAACAGAAGAAATAATTACTAAAATAGCTCGTCGACTTGAGTTCTCTCCCTCACACAAATTAACGAGATACCAAATGAAAGTAGTGGATTACATCCTGAATATAAGAGCATCAAATTTGAAAGCCTTGTAGTGCATGAAGATTGACTCTGTCTAGATGGGGAAGACCTTGAATGAAGCTCAGGCAGAACACTTTCCTCCAATTGAATCGTAAATTTTAATTACCCTGTGAGACTTGGTTCTATTTCTATTGTACTCACTCTCTTTTTTCTTTTCCTTTGGGACAGGGTTTTTTCACTCCTATAGTTTCAGTTGAATTACCTTGTGAAATCTAGCTCCATCCTTTCCAATTAAACTAATTGTGACACACTTTCAGTTAAAATTCCTAACTGCTGACACTGCCCCATCCTTTGCAGTCGTGTGATCTCTTTTGGTGTACGGTGACTGTGTTGCAGTTAGATCTATGTGCAGCTTCTATCCCCACTTGATGAAGTTTAAAACCTAATTGTTGTTGGCAATTAAGCTACTAATTGACGCTTGAATTCTTTACATAGATCGGTTTACAGCTTGCAGAATGTGAAAGAAGGTAAGCTGGAGACTGTCCGCCTTTATATCAAATGACCTGACTAACTCAACCAAGCCTCTTCCCGTTATCATCATTTTTTGAAGGTTGCTGATGGAGCTACAAACTCCGCCCATGTAAGGGATCACCCTTGCGCCCGGATAAAGGAGAAGGATTGCATTAGACTTCCGACACCCAGCGTAAAACTTTGTCAGACTTATTTACCATGAATTCTACAAATTATGATAGGGCTCGGTGGAAACAAAGAATCCAAGTAGCAGACCCCATGTAGTATGGGAAAAGTCTTACTTGTTGTTGTAGTTGTTGTTGCTAATGGAGTTACTCCGTGCTTACTGCTTGTAACCATTTTTGTACGCATAAACTGTTAACGTTTGATATTTTTGCTTTCTCGTGATTGAGAAATAAAAAATTGTATCTTTTGCTGCAAATGCTGTCAGTTTTGTTATATCATCAATGTTCTTCCTTCTTTTTCTGCATTAAAAAATTGTTGATGGAGCTACTCCGTGCTTACTGCTTGTAACCATTTCTGTACGCATAAACCGTTAACCTTTGATATTTTTGCTTTCTCGTGATTGAGCAATAAAAATTTGTATCTTTTGCTGTAAATGCTATCAGTTTTGTTATATCATCAACGTTCTTCCTTCTTTTTTCTGCATTACAAAAATGGAAGATACTGTTCTGGTCATTTCACGAAATTACCATTAATTTGTTGTAAATTGTAGTATAGGCAAAAGGAAGTGTTTGCCATACATCTCAGATGGTGTTGCATTCCTCGGTATTAACCTTTGTTGCAGAAGACCCACTAAATATCAATCTAAAGTTTATTTTTTAAGGGGGGAAAAACTCAAATGTCTGATAATCATGATGACAACAAGCAAAATCAAACACGTGCAAACTGTTTCGCAGCAAAACCACGATAACTTAAGTTCGCTAACCTTACAAAGACAACGATTTAACTATAGAAAATCAGACAGGGGAAAGAAAACATACTACGAGAATCAAATCCATCACCACCAGCCATCATTATTTGGTAGCGTTCAGCAAGAGTACGCTCCGCCAAACACTCAATAACTAGGTAGTCCAACTGTGGCACTCGTTGAAGCAATTTGAGAGCACCCAATGGCCTATCTCCACGAAAACCAGCTCCGCAACCAATGTACACCTTCTCTTTATGGTGCATGGGATTTTCCCTCTAGAATATGGGCAACGTGTTCGCACTATGAGTGCTTCGCATCCCAAATTCAGTTAAACGGTTGAACAAGAAATATAGATGGAAAAAATATAAAATTACACGACCGAATTACCAATTTCATTTCACAGTTACATATTTCATCCTCCTCCATGATCGGACGTCCTTCCAAAGAAATCCAATGTGAGCAGGTGTTATAACCGCTAGATGCAGATGGAAAGAAAGAGAGCAATGTGTGGAAAAAACGCACCAAATGAGCATAGGATTGAAAAGGAATCAATGGTGACTCTTAGGAAATCCCACACCCAAACGGGATTTCCATGAAACAACATGCCAATCAGACGAACGGTTCAAATTTAAACGAAAGCAACACGGGGTCCTACAAAAGTTAAGTCGGCCGCACATGGATGTGCATTTACAATCGGTAACGTCCGTAAGAACGAAGAACTACGCCAACTCCTCATACATAGAGCAGTACATTAACGTCGAATTTCATGGAAGGCAGAGACAGAGAGTACCCGATATCTCAGAACGAAAAGAATGCGGGTCCTGAAGGATCTTTTCTTCTTACTGCTCCCAATCTTTTCCCCATTGAATTATGACCAGTTTGACAAACAGTACACCAAATAATCTCACTGATCAAATCTCAAACACACAAATTCTGAATTTGATTGTTGAAATGTATTTGAATATGGTAAAACTTAAGGGACTTGCTTTTTCCACTAAATACCAAAATTACCTTCGACCACAATTCATCTCAACATTTCTCTCCTCCCTCACCCAATCTCTCCTCCTCCACCCAATTTCGACAACTCTCTTCCCTCACCGGAGGAATCAAACTTATACAAGAGCCGGATCATGTTCTATTCTTTGTCTTCAGTTTTCTTAAGGCACCATAAGCAAATATAAATGGGTGATCGTCCTCTACTGATGTGGTTTTATATATCTTCCCATTTCAAGCTCGACCCGAAACTTATGATGGGTTAATGTAACGTCTCACAAGTGTCGATCTATGTCAAAAGTATATTTATTTATATACATAGTTTAAGATCCAACAACGTAGTGTTATAATAGAAAGAAATTCAAAACTAAAATGAATCTATCAACTTCTACATCTAGCAACAAAAGACAAAGTCGTGCTTCAACATCTTACGTACTCAGTGTCTTTGTTGGTTATATCCTAAAGATATTTAAAATAAAACCAAAGCACCACATTGTGCTTACAGATGAATGTGATCTCTCCACAAATAATCATACTGGCTACATGCACCATTTCAAATCAGGCAGTAAGAAAATATATTATCAAACAAAACAATATCATTATCAAACATGGATGCATACTCTAACACTCGCTAAAATGTAACTTAATTTCAATATCATAAATTATATAAGCTATTGTCACGCCATAAGAATTTTTCGCACACTCCTGTCCAACCATGTGACCTCTAACAACGTCCTCAACGTATCAAGCCCAAGAACTTGGGGATTACTAAGTCCAACTGCTCGGTTCCACGAGCCAAAGTATTTGGATACCCCACTAATAGAGTCATTCATTCAACGATATAATCACAACAATATCTTCAAAACTGCATCCCATATCCATAGTACCCTAAAAACATTTAAAATAAAACATAAGCACCACATTAGTCTTGTAGATAAATATGATCCCTCTATAGATAATCATACTAGCGATATGCATCATTTCAAATCAGGTAGTAAGAAAATATATATATCATCCAACAAAATAATATTATTATCAAACATGCATGCATACTCAAATACTCATCAAAATACAACTTAGTTTTGATATCATAGTATAACAAACCATTGTCACAGAGTAGGAGTTGCCCGCACCATAGTCATGTCAAGCCATGTGACCTTCGACAACGCCTTCAATATATTGAACCCAAGATCTTGGTGCCTCATACGGGCCCACCAAGTCCAAAAAAATATCGGGATACCCCACTAATAGAGTAATGCATTAAACCATATAATCACAGCAATATCTCTAAAGCTACATCCCATATCCAGAGTAGTATCCATTGGGTCATCTTCTAGGGTCCACATAACTACATCCACAATAATCAAATAGCATATCCATATCAAATATCAAATCCATTTTATTGTAAATAAATTTTGTACTCTCGTTGATTAGTTTCACTTATTCGTAACTTAGGCATATCGTAAACACTATGAATTGTCCACGACAACTATAAGTACAAATTAGCTCAACAAATGAAATAACCAACAACTCAACATATCTACGAGTTAGAATTATCCGATACTTTCATCTACAATCCACTAATGTCATACACAGTCGTGTAAAGTAGGTTCATACTGATCGTATTTTACTCGCCTATAATGGCAACTAACGAGCTAATACTAACATATACATCCATCTACAATCCATTGACGTCTCATACCGTCGTGAAAGATATATCTATACTCATTAAGTGGTTTACTCATATAAAAAATACACTAATACTATGCATCCATATAGTGATTAAAGCATTTTAAAGGCTATTTGACAAACCAAGACATATATACCATTTAAAAGCATTAATAAATATTTTACAATCTCATATATTATCTCAAAACAATTAAGACTTGATCGGGATATGTTATCTCCGTACCTAGACACTATCAGTTTTGGGTTCGAGTTTTTCCCGTTGTTGATCTAGTCGGGTGAATATTGCTATCCCTATAGACCAGTGGCTCTAGGTCCCGGCCTTGCGGGTAGCATCCCGAAACCTAGTACGGACCTCAACCACATGGTTGCGCGAAACAGCAAACCAAGGCAATTTCTTTTGAAGAGCAGACCGCCTTGGCTTCATCCCTTCTTTCATTACCTCAATCGCCCCAAAATCGAAAATTACAGTCATGGTTTGTACAGCAAAGCCAATGGATATCACGAATTTTCATGTGCATAAGTGATTGCAAAGTAAATTTGTTATCTAATGATTCTTTATTAGGTATGCCTATGCAAGTGACGTACCTTTGTCATGGTGAAAAGTGAGTGGCGTTTTAGCATGTTTGTGTTGGTTTATGTAATTACAGGAGATCATGTTTTCACTAGTGGCTGAAGGGTTATGGTTTTCATTGGTGGATGTGTGTGAAGATCCCAATACATAATCTTTCACAGTGATCCCGTGTTATTTGAAAACCTAGTAATCCTACTGTCATCTTTCACAATGTGGTACATTGGGGCCTTGACATTTGGCATATAGAATCAAGTAGGCTACGATGGAAGACCTACGCAGGCTTATTTGGGCATTACATAATAGAGCAGCCAGATGTTCAACAAAACAGCAGTCCAGCCTATGATGCTTTATGGAGCCTAATGTTGTCCAGTTAACCACTTGAGACATGCACAAAAGTTGTGAAATGGAAATTTTAAGGTGAACCTGTGATGCAATTGTAAGAGAAAAGTTGATCTTGCACCAATAGCAGATGAAACAAGATAGCTGCGTAAGGTGGTTGGAACATTTGGAGAGGCAGCTAAGTGGAGTTTTTTCGAGCAGGTACCTGAAATAGATGGTGAACACTACGGAGGCAGAGGAAGGCCCCAGAAGCGGTAAACAATAGAATGTTGTCTTGCTTTTCTGAAGTTAAATGCTAATATGCACAAGATCGAGCACAACATAACTGAGAATCCACATAAGCAACCCACTTAGTGAGTGAAGGCTTAGCTTGGGTTTCGGTTAAAAATCTTCTGTTGAATTCTGAACTGCTTATATATATACCTTTGCTTTTGGGAGGTCTACGGTGGGCAATGGTGTCCTTTCAAGCGGGGATACATTTCTTTGAGCTGATCTAGTGGTGCTTAAATCTCCGACTGTAGGTCGTAAGATAAGCTTGTTTTCCAGGAAGCTTGACTCACAAATAGATATTGTTCTTCTGCATCTCACATGGTTTTTTTGTGCTTTCTCCAACATCATTTTCATGCCTTTCATGTGTTCCATATATATTATCAGATACACTCATCAGGAAAAACATTTTGAAGTAATATGAAGTCCTTGTTTTCATACCAAAGTCAAGAAACTAATGTTTTATGCAACAATATATCAGGTTTTTACTTTTAAAATTATATGTTCATAGTATCATACCACACAAATAATATGGATCTTGTATCTTTATTACCAAAAGAAGTTTGCTATATGCCTAACTTTTAATTGGTCACATTTTTTTATGTATGTTTCTTCTAGTTCACCATTGTTTTTGTGATTTCATCATCTTTTAATTTCCTTGTAGTTTCTTGCTTGGCATGCAGTTTCTATTTCATTTTCAAAACTGTTTGTTTCTTTCGACAAATGTTAGCAGCTTAATTTCTTGCTTCCTGGTTTCATATTGCTTCAAGTTTCTGCTTCTAGAGTTGCCACCTTGGGCTGAGCCATTCCGGTTCTCCACTCACATGAAAGAATGCTTGCAATGACAAATATATGATCAGAAAGCTAGTGCATCATGAAAGTAATATGGCCAAGTAGTCCAAACATGTAAATTGGCGGCAGCATTTTAAGTGGGACTGCTGTCACTTTGGAAAACCCAGAAGGATGAAGTTGTTCATTGACAGATTTCTAAGGTGTGTTTTGTTGTAGTTGAATTTCAGATTTTTTGAGGTGCTGCCAGGCTACATTCTATGAATAAATAAGCCAAGAGAAATTAAATCAGAAGTTTACAGTTTCTGAAGTGGTGGGACGTTTCTTGGGCAAATAGGGTTTTCAATCATAATACAAAACTCCACTGTACATGTTAGTTGAATACCCCCCATCAGCTTCAAGCATAAACAATTATGAAATTACCGGTTCCCGTTCTCAAGAAAAAATAACATGAGTTGAAATTATGTATGATGAAATGGGTGCCCTTCACAAATGTGAGTAAGTCACTTCTCTACTTTTGACTATAAGCTGGGTGTATGAGTAACATAACATTCATAAGATATAGAACATTAGCAATGGAGACTAGTTTTAGAGGGCTACAAAATGATATGTTGGTTATAAAGAAACATTTAACTATGTTGCAGTGATGGGTATCATATGTTTAGCCCCGAGCGCTTCTCATTGGATCTTCCAGGAATTGAATGTCAAAGAGTGATTTTTTGAGGTGTCTTTATGGAGCAATTACTCAGGTTACGATGAACATGGTGGAAGAATAGTAAGGTATGGCATCCTCAGGGAAGCCATACAGAGTTTGAGAAAAGCCTCAGGTGCAAGCATGGGATTATTGGAAGCCAAGTTTGTTCATCTGTTGTTATATACTGAAGTACAACTGGACACATGGAATACTAGAGAAATTGTCTGGTAATAGCTATTTAAAAGTTATTTATCGATCATCAAATTATACATTCTGCAATAAAAATCTCTGGACAACTGTTTGTGCATTGAAGGCGTGTTTTGACATGTATTCTCTGAGCACTTCAACAGTTGTCCTTCACTCAGTGAGATAGGTTACTGCTTGCTTCTTTAGCAGTTCTGATGGAGTTGCCATCAAATTTTATGACAAATCTGGAGAGAAGACTACTGAAAGTTCTTATTAGAATAGCTCTGTGATGTAGTTAAAAGTATGTTAGAATACTTGTGAATATAGATGATTACAAATTACCAGTTAGCTTTCCCTTCAAATGGATGCATGTCTGTGAATGGTAATGCATGTGAAAGATCAATGGCAGTCCTGTAGTGACACTCTCGTCCTTCACGAACCTGGCTAATGTGTGTTCACTGTTTTGAGATAAAGTGACATACTCAAGTTCCCTAACTAGGTGTATCCATGTTGCCATGCAAAAGAGGGAGCCAACTGGAAATTGTTCCTTGGGGCCTAGTGGGAGCACTGAAGGAATTTCATGCATGAGATCCTCAGAAACCATGGTCAACATGCTATATGCATTTCCAGATACCTTCGAAATTAGTAGTCATGTGAATGCGATTTTGCTGTCATTAGGAAAAACTGCTTATTGCCAATTATCAGAATGATTGCAAGGTTGTCATGGACTGGGTTTGCTCTTTTGTCTGTAGTGTTCTGAACCAAAAACTTGATTCAATCTAAAATAGAGTGGTTATAATGACAATGGACAGCTTATTTCATGATTTCTTTGCACTTTTATCATATCAATGACATCTTTAAGTGGCTTGCAGTTACAAACTCGCGTTTGAGTTCCAGCATCGAGTGATTGATGCATGGAGAAGCCACGGACCTAGTGCAAGTGATGAGGTCCGAGAAGCAGAAAGGCTTCTGATGCAACTAGAGAAAAAAGCGGTGAGAGAAAGTTTACTTCGAGAGGATCCACTGCCTCTACCTGAATCAAGTGAAATTGGTTCAGGCAAGTGCTTGGAGGTCAAACGTTTGCAAGTGAAAAGCTAATCAAAGTATATGAAAATTTTGTTCTTCCTGCATAAATTTTAGTGCATATTTCATTGCTGTTTGTCATATCTGAAGGAACTACAGTTCTGGTTTAAAATGTAAAATGTCAGTTCGTCATGCCTATTTGATTGTATTTGGCAGTTTTGAAGTAGGAAAGACATCTTAAAAAGGTCTCTCTCTTTCTAATACTTTTATCCGTTTCAAAAAGGGGAAGTTATTACTAAAGCTTGAGTTTCAAGGTTGCTGACAACATTCTCAGAGCAATCAAAGTTTCCATCTAACAGATATCCCTATTTGTTTAGCTTTAGACACAGTACGACACCCCAAACTCTCTTTCTCATGTTGAGATATTCTTCTCCAAGAACTTGTTTTTCTTGATTGAAGCCAGAAATCTGGGAGTCCCATAGGGAATCTGGTTCCTTTGATTGGATCATAAACTATTCTTTTGATCATCTTGGATATTAGCTCTTTTGATGCGATGATGTCGCTCCAATGAAGTCCAACTGGTGCTGGAGGAGGCGGTTCCTGTTCCTAGCGATATTGAATTCCTTGTAGAGGTTAGATGCAAGAATCCTCGTTTTTCTTCTTTCCAACTTAATATACAGCCCAAAAACCTTAAGGTTCCTGCACAATGTTCATCATAAAGCGTACTTATCATGCATCTCGTTTGCTATTTCGATTACATCTTACATTCCACACAAGCTTTTCTTGGGCTATACTCTTCTTTTCCCTCGGCTGCACTCACCCACACCAAGAAATTGGTTGAGCACATCTTCAATCGCAGCAGAGTTCACGATCCATCGTGATAACCGATTCTCCAAGGAGTGCTTTCAGTTCGATATGGCCTCTTCCAAAAGCTTTTTTCCAGGGACGAGCGAGCCCAATTTGGGCGTAATTCAGAAACAAAATTCAACTTCTTTCTTTCCAACCAGATTCAACACCAGTTTCCCACGCACCTTTCGATACATATGGTCCACAAATTTGAAAAGAAGATTAGACCTATTCCTGAAAAAGTAGCTTGGTCTAGCATCGACCATGAAAAATGCAGTGGGTGAAGGAGCCGACAGTTACATTTGCTACCCACATCCCCAACGTTTTACACGTTGACAGTTACATTCCCCTAACAAGCAGGGAATAGTATTTTTGGCTAGATAACCGGAATAATCGTCTAGCTAGTTCCCTAGACATGACGAGCTTCTCTTGCAGGAGAACCCCTATGGCCCGAGGCCTCATTAAATTCCATTCTAAAAGTGGTATTAGATGCATAATATCTTTACGTATATAAAAATATTTAAAGATCACTAGCATTTAAGATTAGAGATTTAAATTACTTTGTATTTAATATACATGATATATTAAATGCAGAATATAAAGTATAAATTATACTTTTAACTCAAATCTTTACAGTTGATCTAAATGGTTGAACAATTAAAATGTTTAAGTTATACAATTAAGAACATTATGCATTTAACATATTTTCTCTCTCTTTCTATACACACCACGTACTCATTTATGCTCAAATCTGTTCAAAATCTCTACGTTTAAAACATTCTGATACATTAAATGATAAATATAAAAGTACAATAGTATTTGTTGCTTTTTACATTCAAATCTCAACTATTGATAATGTCAATAAAGATAAATATCTTTGAGTGGATTCGACATTATACCGATCTCTCTCTCCCTCTCCCTCTCTCTCTCTCTCTCTCTCTCTATATATATATATATATATATATATATAGAGAGAGAGAGAGAGAGAGAGAGAGAGAGAGGGAGAGAGAGAGTTGTAATGGGAGGTCAAAGCTTCACATACAGATTGGCCAACCCGCGTCCGTGAAGCCAGAGCCATTCTCACCAGGCACCATCCACATTCTTTCCTGTCGTGCAATTGGTCTTTCTTCAACCCTAGTACATTGTTTTGCATCTCCGGTCGGTCGATGAGATGAGTGAGCCCTTCGCATGACAGAGCCCAAAAACGTGCTTAGTAGCTCACTGTTCGATTCATCTCCTACCTCAACAATGGTCAGGAGAGCCTACGAGTCTTTACTATCATTGACAAAGAATTGCCACAAGTTCGGTACTTTCAAAATAGTCAATTTTTTTTAAGAAAAGCGGTGTGGGTGTACTTTGCTCCCTTACCTACACGAAAAGTTAATAAAGTGCACGAAACAATAGTAAGATTTGAATAGCTGGTACCTATGTTGCATGGAAACGGAAACCAGAATGGAAACGGGACATGAGAAATGATAAATCTTCAAAACTAAAAAAATGGGGAAATGGCAATATATATAAGAAATAAAAAGCATTTACAGGTTTTAATAATTAATTTAATACCTCATTGCTGATAAATATGAAAAAATGTATATACTTTTAAGCGTCATTGTCAGGAATTGTGCCCTTCTCTTTGTCGGAAAATAGAAACACCCAGTTGAGCAAAGCCTATAACAAAAGCTATAGCAGTACCGGTGGAGTTTAGGATTGAAAGCAATAGAAAGAGAGTCGAAAGGTTTTGATTCTTCCACTGAGCAAAGACTACAGTGAAAGCTAACAGCAGCGATAGTAGGGTTTTGGATTGAAAAAGAAATAGGATTTGATGATTGGGCTTTATTTTACTTTTCAGTTTTAAACAGGAAATGTTTTCCAAAAACGAAAAACTGGAGGAAAAATGTTTCCGTGGCATTTCCTTACAGTTTCCAGTTTCCGATATATATATATATATATATATATATATATATATATATATATATATATATATATATATATATATATATATATATATATATATATATATATATATGGAAACAGGAAACATCCCCTAAGAGAAGTTTAAGTGGGATTGGTACGTTAGCTTGGTTTATAAATCAGGAACTGAACTGAGATTTTGTAATTTCTATATTCTATACAGATTTTATCTCAAATTTATCCCCTCATGAATATTCAAATTTGAAATCTTTCTTCTCCATTCAGTCATGTGGATGAATCGCTTGCTTTCTATGCTGCGATGGTGCATGACGAGTGATTGGATGACATGCACTTTGCACGTAAGATAAATGATGTCAACTGCTATGTCCGAAGGCAAGAAGCAAGCTCAAAGTGTATAACGACCCTTATCTCAAGAGTCTCGAGTAGTGGACGTATTGGAAAATGTTGAGATGGGGTAAGCAAAGCCCTAATGCTCAGCTTTCAAGAAGTTTAACAGAGCTGCACACAGAGCGTTTGCTCATCTGGAGGGTTCTTTGACTTTCACATCACAAGTGATGAGTTCGATTCTTGTTGAGCGCGTGCGTGCGTGCGTGTGTGTGTTAGGCTTCTGCCTCCCCTTATAGCCCCAACACCCCTCCCCCCAAAAGGAAAAAAGGAATTGACAGGCCCAAAACTAATGACAAAACTTCATTCCATTGGAATAAAGTCAAGCTAAAAATGCAGGTGCCCATGCTTTCCATGAAATTTGGTTTCTTTTATACTTGATTTGCTAATGGTTCCTTTCTTCATCCACGATTCTTGGCAGTATGGGGAAAACTTTAGCCGAAAGATCCTGTAACATATTCATTTAATACATTGGAGACACTATTTCGATGGTATTATTTAAGGATCCATGTGAATTAGGCAATATAGACATATGATAGCTACAAATCTAGTTCATCTACCGTCTCTTTATCTAACCAGCAATAATTGGAAGTTTTATATGCAGTAATTGCTTTCATTAATGACCTATGGAAAGCTTAGATAAGACCTCCATATGGCCTAAGTAATTCTTTCCCCATGATGAACAGGATAATAGTATGCAAATCCATATCTTGATGAACAAAGATTGCTTTAAATCATAGTGAAAAAAATCTTGAAAAGTTCGTGTACATGGTATCAACACCCTGATAAATATTTCAAATTATTGTTACAATTAGGGAAAATCCCTCATAAATAATCCAAACCACTTTGGTTGTATTAGGTCTGATATTGGATACAAAAATCAAACCACAACCTGATGAATTTAGTGGATTCGGCGTATGTTTTGTAGCTGAAAATGATTCTCATGAAGAATCCATGTCTCACATTAATCAAACTCGAGAAATTCATGGTTTCTTACTATAGACTGAATTACTTCTTTTTGGGGCATGACAAAATATGTCAACATGAGGGAATTCATTTCACAAGAGTGGTGAATGGATTCTCACGAGAGATGGAAGCATCTTTATTTTCTGTTGTCAAGATGGTATTAGGCAGACCCAGCCTCTACTGTATTCAAATTAAGAGACAGCAACATACCTTTAGCAATCGGATCGATAAGCAACCGCGGGATGAATTAGGTTGGCGTCTTTAACTCGGAGGTGGACTACGATAAACTTGTCGCCGAATCCTCGAGGCTCGACGTGGTTATGATAGTTGAAAGAGCAACGCTAGGCACCCCGAGAGCGTTAGCTCAACAGCTGGGTGCTCTAGCGCCATTGCTGCTTGTGAGGAGTTCGACTCGCAGAGGGTGCTTAGGCTTCGGCCTCCTTTTGTAACCAAAGGAAAAGGAAGGGAGCAATGCAAGACCGATCAACTATAAATAGATACTGAATGTTTGATTTCGTTTACAAGTTTTGCAGTCTTAAACCATCTTAATGGTGGCCTTTGGTGTCAATATCGCATTCTTTCGTGTTTGTGGTCTGCTTAACCCATCTTGTCAATCTAGAAAGAAATTCCTTCAGCAATCAAAGTTCCTCTATCTTGGGAGAACCCAATTTTAACGGCAGACGCGCCCTTATTTAGGTTCGTTTTCTCTTAGAGAGTAATGGAATTCCAATTTGCGTAGGATTCTTTTTTGTTACAAGGCGAGGCCGAAGGCCAACACATGCACCCAGTCGAACTCCACACCAGCAGCAATAGCAGCAACCGCGGTAGGACGCCCTGCCGTACAGCTAACGCTCTCGCTCCCTCACATCTGGGAGTCTTTGACGACTGTTGTGTAACGCCGGATTTGCCATTCTCGGCAATAAGTTCATGAAAAACGGAAAAACATGTTATCTTTTGAGATTCCATCGATACATTACCTAAAAAGATAAAAATATATATGTTAAAAATAAGAACAAAGGTTGATAACGAAAAGCTCAAAACATCAAAAACAGGAAAGATAAATCCGATTTTTAGTGAAAGTTTTTCACTATAAATATTATAGCGAATACATTAGAAAAATACATAAAAATGAATTACAAAGATCTTTCCTGTTAATACGTCTTAGGGTAACCGTGAATCTATCTCACCCACTTTTTATGTTATTGTTATGTCAGCCTTTCCTCAACCTTTCCATTGTCTGTTGCACGACTAAGGAGGTTGGCTAAAACATTGTTCTTGATGTTTTAAACAAAAGTTTTATTGTTATGTGAATCTATCTTGTTTCACAAAAACAAGATAGAGAAAAGTATGTCGAAAATTTTTCTTGAAAAGTTTGTTCTACCCTCGATTATTCAATAAAATAGTGAACTACCATGAGATAAAATTATAAAAAATCAAGGCATTTTAAAGTCAAAAGAAAGTTTTATCCTTAAACAAGCGAAAGGATAATTTTATCCTCTTTGTATTTTGTGAAATTTACCAAAAACTACCCTATTGAATTACGTTGTTGTCCTTGGACGTGCGGGATATTCACATAACTAATACGAGCAAAAAGATGATTATGCCCATTATGTTCAAGCATAATTACTATTTTATCGGTGATCATATTCAAAAATCTCTTAAAACATACATAATTTTTACTCTTATGTCCTTCATCTATTTGGAACCATATAACCAAACAAAATTACCGATTTACCCCTTAAATTTTAGAGAAATTACAGTGACATGTAATGAGAGAAAAATACAGATTTGTCCCCAAATTAATTCTAAAATAAACAAAATAAGAATATTCAAAATGGTACCTAAGAATTGTTTGAAATTACTTTTTGATATCTTAAGCTATTTTCAGTTTAGTACATGGATATTTTATAAATTATATTATAATGGTTAGCTATTAGTCATCTTATTTATGATACCTTGCATGTTGAATATTTTTCTTTTATATTGTTTTATTGTTATTTTTGCCAAACAATTAAAAATAAATTTTAGTTTATGGTACCTAAGTATTGTTTGCTATTAGTCGTGTTATATTCTGAATTAGCAAAAATTGAAAATTAAATGATTTAAATTTAAAAACGTAAAAAAGACATATCCCATTGTCGCTTACACTAGAAAGTTTAGATTGTGTATTAAGGGAAACAATTATATCCCTACTCCCAATACAACAAAAGAGAGATAAAATTTATAAAATAATCCTTAAAAATAACACAATAGCCAAAACCATAATGTTGACATATATAGAGGATGGCATAATTAAGGTCTTCAACTAATATGAGACCGCTAAGTAGTTTATTAACTTTATAAGAACTAAATATGATATTGTATCTAAGTTACATGTCCAATTGTTAATACACAAATATAGCTCTTACAAAATGAAAGAAGGAGATAATGTAGTAGAACATGTGAACTATATGTTGATAATAACAATAAACTTAGTTGTAGTGAAATTGGTCACCTTCGAAATTGTGCAAATATCTTGTATCCAAGTCTTTCATTTCATGGAATATGGTTCTCACTATCTTTAGATTAGGGGCTAAAACACACATTTCTAAGTTACCCTTGAAACTAGCAATTGAACAGGAGCAAATGAATAAAAACAAGAAAGAAAAAATGCTAGTAGGTGAAGATGAAATAGGATCAAGCTTCAAACCCAACCAGAGAAAGAATAAAACAAAGAAGAAGTTTGGTAAGAATAAAAAGAAAGGTGATCAATTTTTCAAGAAATCATAGGAAATCTTTTCTCGGGTCAAGTGCTTCAATTGTAGAAATATGAAAGCACTAAAAGAGAGATTGTCACAACAAGAAGTCTAATGATGGAAGCACCCAACAACACGATGAATTGGAGAAGTATGTTATAATCTGCATAGTTTCTAAATGCTTCTACATAAAGCGCCTAGTAACTTATTGGTAGATTGATTAAGGAGCAACGAGACATATATCTAAGAGCAATGAAGGAGTTATGGACCTAAATGAATATAAACTAGGGGAACATCGGGTATATATAGGAAATAACACTTTCTCATATGTCCTTGTGGTTAGGTCCTTTCGAATACATGTACAATACACACCGGTTGTACTAAGTGATGTATTAATTGTGTCATATATATAAGACAATTTAATTTTGATCCCTACCTTAGTTAAGAAAGATTTTGAAGTCAAATTTGTCCCTTGAAAGGTAATTGTGGAGATGCATGAAAGGATAATTTTCTCTCGCTTTTTTATGTTGAACATTGATTGTTCAAACTTAACATCAATGAAAATTATAGTTCTTTTGCTTATATTGATTGTGTCTTTGATATTTATGTGAATGTATGGCATAAACACGTAAGGCATATAAGTCTAACAAAAAATGAGAAAACTATCCAACTTAGACTTGTTACCAGATTTCAAGAAAACACTTTTAGTAAGTGTGAACCTTGTATATAAAAAAAATGTCAAGAAAACATTTTTGAAAAACATAACTAGGGAAACAACCTTATTAAAGATCATTTACATTAATTTATGTGAATCATTTAAAGTGAGATCTCATTGAGGTAAAGTTTATTTTATAACATTTATTGATGATTACTTGAAATATATACACACACACATATATATATATATATCTTAGCATATAAATCTCATGCACTTAAAGTATTCAAAAAATATAAACAGAAAGTTGATAATCAACTAGGGCACACAATCAAATTATCAAGGTATGATCGAGGTGGAGTGTACACCTCTGTAAATTTTAAAATACATTAAAGACTTTGATGTTTAACAATAAAATACAATGCTTGTGACACTTCAACTTAATAGTATAACATAATGATATAACAAGACCTTACTTAACATGACAAAGTCTATGTTAATTGATGTTTCTCTACTAAGGATATTTTAGGAAGAAGTAGTAAGTACATTCGTATATATAATAAACAGAGTATTGTGTAAGGTTATGTTTTCTCTATCATCTTAGGATGTGAGGATCTATTATACATGTAAAGATCATATATTAGTCTAGGGATAAGTTAGACAACATGTTCTTGAAATATATATTCATTGAATATCCTAAAGGTTCTAAATGATATCGGTTTTATCACAGGGACCATGAATTAATAGAAAGCAGGGATGTTGAATTCTTAAAGGAGACTAAGAATGACATCCTTGAAAATGATAATGAATGTGTTGATGATT
>JAYKKT010000073.1:19455000-19482500 GCA_036023115.1 Brasenia schreberi | reverse complement strand
AAGATACAGACGACGCTCCAATAGCAGCAAGCAGACAAAGCAAGGGACCTCCCGACATTTCATAGTATGTAGCTACTCCGTTCGGTATCTTCCAACGCTCCATTCTAATACCGAGGCCTACACTTTTCCTTATTATAACGACCTCGGCACAATAATCTTGATCACATGCACAGGCCGGACCAGCCCCGACCGTGGTTCCTTGTCCGGGCCGGACCGCAACCACGTGGGTGCACGAAACATCAAACCAAGCCAACTTCTTTTGAATCGCAGACCGCCTTCGCTTCACCCCTTCGTCGAAGGGCTCACGACCGCAATCGCAAACTACAGTCATGGTTCGTACAGCCAAGGGATCGTCATTCGTTCCCCTTTCATTACTAAGATTTCGGTTTTTTCCTTTATCTCTCTGCTAAATTCCTTGTGGTTTATCCAGGATTATCTCAAAGCCGTGGTGCCTTCGCAACTTCTTGCGGAAAGAGGCTCCAATCTCGTCGTTATCAACCCAGGTGAAACCCTAAACCCGTTGTATTTCATTAGTTTTTTCATCTGCGCTTCCTTCTTTTTCATTTTTTCGTGTTTACTCCATCCGTGGGTTCTCTTATCTTTTCGTTCGATGAGGCATTTGCTTGTTTTCTTTCAATGGTTCGGTGTTTGAACGGCTGATTTGCCTTGTGGGGGAAAAAGGCGGTTCTGGAGGGTTGGGATGAATGATCCACCAACTGTTACGTATCAGTAACCAGTGGATTATTCAGAGCCTAGTCAGTAACAATAGTCCTATTGGTCCGAATTCCGGCTTCAAACGAAGCAGGGTGCATTTTGATAAGTCTTGTCTCACGTCCGGACTTTCACGTTGTTCAAACATACAGATTCTTCGTTATAGACATAGTGAGCTTTAGTGTGTCTGTGGCCTACTCGGATCATGAGTTCTGGGGTTTCGGATCTTTTCGAATTGATTGTAGCCAAATTCGTTTGAACAACTGAATCGCTATGAAGTCAAGAGAGGTGACACTGCCACTAATTCTAGCTGTTCCCGTGGGTATGTTGATGAGTAATAGTCTTACCTGGTAGCCTCTGATTTTAACCTGTGTAACGTATAACACAAGGGACAGTTGGGTTTGGGAATGAACGAAACAGGGAGGTGCTCAGTCTTTGCTACCCATATTATATTTCTGATTTGCTTGATAGAAACTCAATTGCATGCTTTGCTCGCTGGAACATCCAATGCGAAACTTCCAGAAGCTGATGCCACTGATAGTTCTAAGTCAGGAATCAGGTGACCTACCTATTACAACTTTTGGTTCACCATTCTTTATGATACAACATGAACAAGCAGACTTATGTCGGGAGCAGTTCAGTTTCCAAGACAATATTCCCGATGTAGTTGTGCTGAATTTTAATGTTTTTTCATGTCTAGATTTTTCACGAAATTGTCTTCTATGTGCATAACGTTTCCAAAGAATTAATTTTGAAAGAATCTAGAGCTGCACCACCATTTTAATTGTCCTTTATACAATTTCCAGCATTTTGAATTTTAGAAATCATAGGAGTTTTCCTTGTTTGTTTTATTCTTTCATAGCTAGTTTTTTTTTGACTTCTAATGTTAATTAAGGATTGGGCATGTTGAATGTAACGGGCTTTATTATGCATTAAACTTGAGTTCAAACTTAAGAGAAGCATGGTGTTGATTGATACAGCCTACCGAACTGTTGTGTTGTCAAAATAAATTCAATCCTGTAAAGGGGTGGCAAGATCGGGAATCCTGGCAGTGATCAACAAGGTGGGAACTGTTCCACGAAGGCAACCATGTGAGAGAAAATGTCATGAGGAATTGGAATCCTCTTTGTAATGGTGTTGTAACGAGAAAGCTCTATATGATAAACTTGTTATTTATTGTCTTAATTTCTTAGTTCTTAAACATGCTTTTAATTTTATTTCTTCATAAATTATGAATCATAAATGATCCTAAAAGCATTTAGGAACTTAACTTTGGTTCAAGTCATTAAGCCAATAGCAACTGGGTTCGTTTTGGTAAAAGGTCAGAAGTTAACGATGAATTTCCGAAAGTCAGATAACTAGAAATGGACAACCTAGCTAGGAGGGACTTCAACTAAGAAAAGGGAAGGAAGATCAAAACATGGAAGACTGCTGAAAAAAGGTTAGGCTTCCTTCATAATATTTTGAGAGACTTGTTTATGATGGGATGTTTTAAGAAGAAGCTGTTAGCACCTGGGGAAGTTGAGCTTGCTGATATGATGGCCAGAGAATTGGGAATGAACTCATTGAGAATGCCCCCATGTCATAATAAATGAACATGGAATGCAATTTATTGTGGTTCAGATCAATACATATCCTACATTATCCTTGGCTGATAAATAGTTGCTTGGTGAGGTTCAGCATACTTACTACAGAAGTTTTTGACCCAAAGATGGCAGAATTACTGAGTTTTTGTCATTATGTTGAATGCTTCTGTTTCCATCAACTCCAGAATTGCTACATTTACTGAGACAGCTGCAGCTGATCTCATTGTCCCTTGCCCATTACCTTTAACAGCTTTGTTTCCTCATCTTTTTGCAGCTAGATTTTCAATCAAATATGTTTTTATTCCCCATACTTCAATGTGTTGGAGGCTTTTTATTTCTGGAAACTCAAACTACCAATATTGTAACATGATACTTCCTAAGAAGTTGAATTTCTTGTTTGATTCCTATTAGAAAATATACCAGACACAGGTTTTATATCTGCTTGATTTGTTACTCTTTTTTTCCCAAGGCTCTGCAAACATCCGGATAGGCCTTGCACATCAAAATGCTCCATTTAGTTTTCCTCATTGTATTGCTAGACATGTACACAGTTCTGATTCTGAGGCAAGCTTAGGAGCACATTTAGCCATCCAAGATCAGGTGAAATTAGAACCATCATTATTTGGTTTTCCTTTTCTAAGGGAGAAATACTTACATATGTGTTTGTAATTGGCAGTTACTTTTCTGTCCAATAACTCCATTGCAACATTCAGAGCGTGAGAAGGCTTATGACACTGTGAATATCTTTTTCGGTTATATTACTGTTATCTGGTTTTTGGTCTATTCATTGTTAACTTTAGAGATTCGTGTTTGTTTTACGTAACTTTTAATGCTTTCTAGTTTTATCTTAGATTGCATCGTTGTTGAAGATTCCATTTCTTGATGAAGAGAGGGCAGACAATTTATCAAACCGCAAGGTATTCCACATTCCATAATCTCTGGTGATGTTACAACGGTATATTCTTTCCGGATTGTTTGAACGAACATTCAAAAGCGAAACATGCATGCCCATAATTCTTTTTTGTCAAACATTTGGTGGGTGCTAAGGACACTTTCTGCCTTCTGGAGCAACCCCCCCCTTCGGTTCTAAATTTATTTACAAATGTTGGTCACATTTTTCATGGTAGTTATCAGTTCACTATGCATAGCTTGGTGTTATTGGGTATGATCCGGGTAAGATTGAATCTTTCATATTGCCTTCTCTGTTTGCTGCAAATGACAGATACTGTTCTCCATCTTACTGGAAGAACATGGGCTGCAAATGTGCATTTTTCTTGAGAGAATCTTATAGCACACACAGAAGACACATACATAAATATACACATATATTAATGTATACATATATGCATGTATATCATGAGTATCACAACATCTAACATCTTTTGGTTATATTAAATGTACTTTTGTATGCTATTTTGTTACCTCTTTAAGTTGCTTTTTGTAATTTAAAAAGAAAATATAACTAAAACCTGTCATTTCGTTTTTCTTATCTTTTGGGAATTTAGGAAATTTTGCTAAGACTCTTGGCAAAATGCCAATATATAAAAGATGTGAATATACACACATATGTATGTATTGTGTTCATGTGTCACATGTGTATTCATGCATGTATGATGTATGTAGCTGTGTATGTTACATGAGAACTTCTAGTGGGGTCCTACTGCTACCGTCGTTAGACTCATCAAGATACTTTTGAAGTAATGGCAAGTTAAAGTTTAATTGAGACTTTCTAGTCCTGTAGTTTAACAAACAATTTTTTTGCCTTTTGTTCCTTTATCTATTTATATTTTGAATTGCAGTCATATTATGCACGAATATATAGGAATCCTGACGTGCACCAACACCCATTGTATCCGTGGTTTTTGAGTTGCCCTGTCTTACCTGCGCAAATACCATGTTAAAATGTCAATGTCCAATACTCAAGATGGCCGTTCCGGACACTGACACTTGGATACTCCTTGACATGGCATGGTTATGCCATTTTTACGAGTAGTCAAATCTCAAAAATCCAAATGTGTACTTATGCGTATAATAAGTTGTTTTACTTTGGCATAGCATATCCACACAATGGGGTACACGGGGCATTTCATCTTTACATCTTTTAATTATATATTACCAACGGAAGGGTGTAAAGCTGCATATTTGCATGAGGAGATGTGGATTTCATCTGAAGTATCTTGGTTTTCATGACCCATAGTTTCTCACAGTTCATGGCTGTGGTCGATTTCGACACATTTGTTTTTTTTCTATGAATAGTTGGAGGGCTATAAGTAGCATGTTGTTACAGATATGGTCATGCCAATAGTTAGAGCAACATAATGGAGGCATACTATATGATAAGTATCATTAGCTGCTGATGTCAGCTGATAAGCAAGCTATTTAAAATACTCTGTTTCTTTTTCAATTTGTTCAAAAGGTAACTGCATCCTTGGGATCGAAAATACTTGGTAATTGTTGACTATTCCAACTATCGACTGATACGAGTATTAGGTTAAAGTCAGGCATTAAAGGAATTGTATGTCAAGAGTGGTGCGATCACAACATTCTTTTTCTCTCTATGGGAGGCTCAAGACCAATTACATGCAAGTAAGTGCACTTACATCTCAGAGAAACAGGGTAAAGCTGAAGAGTTATGACATCAAAGAAAAATGCAGAGATATGACACCAAAAACTAACTGTTGCATCATCTAGAATTTGAGGGGAAGTGTAAGGCAAGTGAATGGTTTATACCAATATTTTGTATCTATATGCTTGTATTTATAATTTAGTTTAGGCAAGTAAGTCATTAACCTTTTGTACCTAATGGTGACATTATATTCTTGCTCTTTTCTCAGTTTTTGAAGAACATTTGATGAGGGTTTAGATGCTTTTGAAAATGTATCAAGTTAAAACTTTTGTCTAACTTAAGCATTTTGTGTTTCATTTCTGTTCTGATGGCGTAGTCATTTTTGTTCTCTTATTTGATTGTGGGCCATCCTAAGCTATGATTTTTTTCGTGGTAGCTTAGATTTTTTTGGCATTAACATTTGATTGATTTCCCTCCTCTTTCTCCTACCAATTTGTCAATGTGACGAGGTTTGGTGTTGTTGGAGTTTAAAAACAATTTTAATATCATGTTTTGTCCTTATTGAAGTATTTGCAGGTTAGCCAAATTGATGGTTGCCATCCACAAAATGGTAAAGTTGATGCCCCCTTTTCTTGGACAAATGTGGCTGAAAAACGTCCTGTGTCTTATCCGTCCCTAGGTGATTGCTGATGCACTGAGTGGCTTTTCCTTTTCTTTGCCCCTTCTTTTCATCTTGTCCATCCCTTGGTTTTGGTTTTGACTTGGCATATTCTTATCCAGTGGATTTTTTTCATGTTGCATCCAGTTTTCTCAGACGTGCTTTGATGATCATTATATGCATATCTCCATTGGCGTTGTTGCATTCTATTATTAAACTCTGGTAATGGTACTAGTAAAGAAGGGAGATAGCTTTACAGCCTTTACTAGGTTGTCCAAAATCAGCTTGTCTTTGACCTTCTTATGCAGTTCCATGGCTCTAAGCCGGCCATTAGCCAGAATAAGATAAGGAGCTGGTGGTACAACCCTATATTTTGTTACCATTTGGTCTTATGTTATTTCTTTTGATTTTTCTTTTTTGATTCAGCAAGTTTTTTTCTTTCCAGAAAGGTTTAACCTTCATAGATGACAAGGGTGGTTAATATCATGTGCTTAGCCAGTTAGGTTATCTGTTCTTGGCCTCACATGGTTTGCTGTATGTGAGACATTAAATTTCTATGACAACTTTGTAGTCCGGTAGGTTGTTTCATGGCAAGTATTTCAAAATTTCTCTACTAGTGAACCTGCCTAACCAAGATCATGAATATGAGCAATGCTGTCGCCTATGTTGCATGGTTACGTACGAGTATGGTACAGGTACAGGTACGAGGTACAACATTGTTAAAAATATAAGGTACGGGAGCTTCACCATTATATAAAAATTATACATATATAGTTAAAATTTCACAGAATTGACTATAACAATATTAAAGCTCATTAAAAAATAAAGCATATAAATTTTGACATAACCTATATTTATATTTCCAACAGGAAATGTAATGTATCAAATAGAAAAATACATGACAT
The DNA here is from genome assembly GCA_036023115.1 of Brasenia schreberi. Taxonomy (NCBI): domain Eukaryota; kingdom Viridiplantae; phylum Streptophyta; class Magnoliopsida; order Nymphaeales; family Cabombaceae; genus Brasenia; species Brasenia schreberi. The sequence goes on along the minus strand of JAYKKT010000073.1, from coordinate 19,476,074 downwards.
AATGGTCTCAATTTCACAAAGTATAGTTTCAGCATCAAAATATAACAGTTTTAGGTTTCACAATCAAGTTGACCCATATGGATATTAGTATGACTTGACTATTCATAACAGAAATTTGAAATACTCATAGTACACAGGTATCTGTACATGTAACCAGATGGATACCTGTACATGCTTCTACCGAGTTTCATGGTATATCCCAGGATGTTCTTTTTGCTGTCAAACCATGCTGATCCTTAACTAGCAATGTCCTGCGTTTAGCCACTATTTTTTCCTGTTATGCCTGCCCAAACCTACCTTAGAAACCCCAGATTGTGTAGGATTATTGTCCAAGGAGAACCCTGAAGAGCCTATAGCCCAAGCCGTAGAATCATGGTCCCGTTTTATCTCAAGGATGCTTTGAAAGACACTGAAGAATTTGATAGATCTATTCAATTAAAGCTTTGACACACCTAATTCTATTTCATGTATGCTTCTATTATAGTCAATTTGTATGACATAACAAATCACTTTTACTTTTTACAGAACAATTTGAAAATAAGGATGTCGATAGTGGTGTATTACACCAATATGATTCTGCTGAGAGTGAAGTAAGGCCTACTGGGTACAAGTACAAAGAATTTCTATGTGGAGAAGAAGCATTAAAAATTGCTCCAACAGAACCATATTGCTTGCAGTTCCCTATCCGCCGTGGTCATTTTAATGTGTCCCAGTATTATTCTTCCCAACAGGTATTTTCTAGGATATGTTAATCCTCATCTGGTTATCTCGTTTTATTCTTTATTCAGAGTATGACTCATCTAAGGTGTGGTTCCCTCTTAAAAAACTGAAGGTTGAAAAAGTTATGTCACGATTCTATTCTCTTTACCCTTTGGTTGGTGATTATGCAAAACTTGGACGATGTTTCTATATTTGTTCTTCTCTTTATTAGACATTGTCATTTACAGGTGTGTGAAGACCTTTGTACTATTTGGGACTGCATACTGAATGAGAAGCTGCAAATCCCTCCGTCCAGTAGAGGACTGTACTCAGCCATTCTTGTTGTGCCTGAAACATTTGATAATCGTGGTACTTGTTTTCATTATTTCTTCTGATTTCAAACTTTGCTGGTGCAATGGAGTTAGATGATGTTCTTTCTTATTTTGTTATTATGATGCCTAATGAAAATCCTTTTGGTTGCATACACTTAGATTCTGGTGCTGGATGATGTCATAGAGTAAATCTTGCTCATGATGGTTGAGATCTATGATGAAGCAATGCATCAAAGGTTTATAGCTTCTGATGTAAGACTATCTAATAGCTTCTGATGAAGGGCTGTCTAGATCATCTCTGTGCGTTCATTTAGTGCCTTGGCTTCCCATACCCAGTCATAATGTACGAGCCCATCTAGTGAACCGTGGTGTCTTCATTGAATATAAGTTAAAAGACATGTCTTCAGGAATGCAGGCCTCACTTTAAAATCCAACATTATTCAATGCGTTCCATTGCTTCCTGCAATAACACTTTACTTTGTCCTAAGGCAATCTCTTAAGTGATAAATAGTATTGCTTCTACACCTGATGGGGTTTCAGAGTGTGTCTGGCACTCCTGCACTATATTCTCCTGTGACTGGACCGTGAGGGTATTGCCATTGTCTAGTGAAGACACTACCTTTTCTCAATATATCCTTGGTACTTTATCTTTATATGAATTTTCTTGTGGAGAAGCTGATCTCTTCTCCTTTTTATTGTCTTCATTCGACTTCTGGAAATATGTTTCTGTGATCAATTTGGGTGTGCTAATCTACATCCCAGAATGCTGCCAATTATGAGTAGTATTACCCATAGATAGACACCCTTGGCACCGTTTTATATATGTCTCAAATCTCACATTTGTTTACAAGATTCACTTTTGAACAAGCTTCACTAGTGTGTTACTTCACTCATTATCACTATGCAAAGTCTCTAGAACGCTCAGGATGCAGTGCCTCTATCTGTGAACTATACTTAGTTGTCTGACAACTTTTAGATCCACAATGTGAAATGTTTCGAATATATCTTAATATGATAGCAAACACATGGCTCACGGTTCAAGAGCCACCTATATTTTATGGGAGGACTCTTAGAAAGTTTATTTTATAAAAATCCTGCTGCTTGTTAGGTTTCATAGATGTCAGTGTTCTTAGGAGGTAAAACTGAGATTTTGCCAAATGGGCATTTTGTATGACTGGAAGGTTATAGTCTTAGGATGCAGGGCAAGTTGACTCGTTTAGGTTCTATGATGCAAGACCAAGTGCTGATAGAAAGTTGTGAAATAGTTATTGGAGAGGGTGCTGATAGAAAGTTGTGAAATAGTTATTGGAGAGGCCAGCATCACCAACACGACGACAGAGTTGCAGAGAGGCTGAGAATAGCAAGTATTACTTTGTTGATCCTCTCATATTCATGAAAACGTCACACAATTCTATGTTAGAAGCATAGGAGTCAATTATGTTTCACTTTTATCTTCACAGCAGGGAGCGAGGGAGGGAGGGATTGCATGTCCAAAAAGCAATAAATTTTATGTGATTGCATGCGTTTTGGATGGATGACTCTTGCTGTGTGTGTTATTTGATGCCCATTTGAGGTTGTCCAAAACAAATTCTCCTATCCTTGCCAAATCTTGAATTGATGGTCTCTGAGTATGGTTTTTGAGCTATCATGTCTTGCCACTTGGCTGAATCAGTCTTTGAACACACAAAACGAATACAATGAGAATTGTTTAGATTTTGTGGCTTCTTAATGCAACCTGCAACGAGTCTCTCATTTTCAAAAAAATATGCTGCGATCTTTCTTCACTAGCTAGAAGAAAATCCTCATTGAAGTGAGATCTCCTTATTTCAGGCTCCAGCCACTAGTGGCAGAGTGAGGTGACACAGGGATTGTGATTAGGGCTTTGTTTATTTCCCTGTGGATTATTAAATGCTACCCAAGTGTCCTGATTATGGTTCCCTCTGATATATATGAGAAATTAAAGAAACATAGCAGACAACATGAAACACAAGTCATGATGCAAAAAGAACTAAAAGGGAGTTCGTGCAGAATTGTTCATTCTTACATATAAATTGGATGAACTCTCTCCTGTAAATAATGACGAATGATAAAGAGAATATGGAGTTGGTCAGAGCTTCGTGGCAAGACAATGTGGTTAGGAGATCAGCAAGCTTCAGTTTGTTCTTTAAGTTGAAGATGTTAAAGGGCGAGTTGAAAAGATGGAACAAGTAGGTGTTCTGGGAGGTGGGGAGAAGGGAAACAGATCTTTTGAGGGAGGAAACAACTGGTCTCAAGTCGAGGGAGGAACTAGACCTTTGGAGTGAGTGTGAGGATGGGTAGCAGGCACAGCTTCCAGAGGAATTGGCCAAAGTTAAGTGGAAGAATTTCTTGGAGACGCAAGTCAAGAGTGGTGTTTGAAAGAAGAAGATAGGAATACTAAATTCTTTCAGGATTCTCAATAAATTATAGATGTGGGAGTGGATATAGGTGAAAGGTAATGGTGTGGAGGACACGATTTGTGACTTCTGTTTTTTTCTTTATTTGAAAGAAGTGATTTGGAGGCCTAGGTTGGATGGGGTGGAGATTGATGTCATCTTGGATGAGGATGGAGAGTGGCTTGTCCTCAATTTCAATTTCAGTTATGTTGATTTGGTTATTTTGATAATTTGTTTTGTCCATGTTAGCTATTCTTGTACTGAATTCTCACTTTCTTGATGTTACATTTTTTCCTTTTCACACCTAGTTGGCTTATTCTTGTTTATTTGCTTTTTCTTTGTTTTGCATATTTTATAGTACACCCCTTCTACATTTGAGCTACCCATTAGTTCTTATTTGGTGCTCAGTACATGACTTGCTAATTGATGTTCTTTTTGATATAGAAATCAAAGAGATACTGTCCATTGTGTTGCGAGACTTAAAGTTTGGCTCTGCAGTGGTACACCAGGTGACTACCGTGATCTCCAATACGTGACACAAAATCTTTTTTGAACCTTTTCTACTTCATGTAAGACATTAACAGTATAGGTTTTTATTGAGAGAGGCTAGTCTAGGTTTTCTACTTCAGCAACCTTTGGTGTTTTCTAATAAACTCATCTTATTTATAAAAAAAAAGTAGTCTTGAGGAAATTACTAGCTTGTATGGGAGCCCCCTTTCCAGGACGAGTGATAAAGACCCAATCTTCACCTCATGTTTTCCAAATTCATGCTTGAATATAGAGATGCAGTTACTAACAAATCTTAACATCCACAATCCTGCAGGCAAACCAACTTGGTGAAGTGTGTGATAGAGACTTAGCTTAAGAGCTCGAAAGGAGGCTAGCATCACATTAAATAACACAATATGGAAAATTGTTATAAATTGGGTAAATTTGCTACAAGACCAACCAGAGAAAAATTTGGTGGAGTGTGATCGGAGGGTTATTTCTCATGGTGGTTGAGGATTAAGAATGGTGAAGCTTCTACACACCCGTGGTCAATGTTGAAGTTGCATCCTGAACATCAAGGGACTAGAATGAATAGCTTTCATATCAAGCCTGCCACATTAGCCATATGTAAGAGTAGTATGCTTTTAGTCATAAACATCTTGGAGTAGTGGTAAAAAGTCTCTGCTTCTGCCCTTTGAAATCTCTGTTCTGCTCTTCTCTCTCCTCTCTAGCCCTCCTCTGTCCTTTCTCTTGCTCCCTCTCCCTCTCTCATCTTTCTTTGGCCGAGAAAAACTTATAGAGTGGCAGTGCAAGCAAAGAGGCTCATGGATCCAATCCTTGAAGAGTTTGGCCAGCTACTGGGGTCGATCAATCAAGTAGGCAGTCCAGTAACCTTTGGGTATTAGAGAGGAGTTTTGGTGCACCAACAAGGATCTTTTGAAGGGTCTACACCATGTCTGCATCTTTATCGTTGTCCTCATTGTTGTATGAGGCACATTAAAATATAAATATAAAATACTAGAGCTAGAATCTTGGGAATTGCTGGCACTCTGTCCTCAACTTTAAACCTCTCTGGGTTTGTTCAGGTTTGTTATTTAAGAAGAAAGAAAATATAAAGTAATTTTTTTTATTTTCTTCATGTGATTATAAGCATAGTCAGATATATGCTTCTTTGATTTGCTTTGCGTGATTATGATTTCAAGAAGGAAAATAAAAGAATCCATACCATAGTTACTTTTGGAGCATTCTTTCTTCAGTTGATCATGAATTGTCTTTTCCCTGAACATATTATTTTATTTTTACCTTGTCTGTGTTTACATATGGATATATTATGTATTTTCTGAACATTGAACATCATCGGAGGCTTTCTGTTTGTGCTACAGGAAGGTCTAGCTGCTGCCTTTGGAAATGGACTTTCCACTGCATGTGTTGTAAACTTGGGTGCTCAAGTTTCATCAATCATCTGCATTGAGGTAAGAGCACTTTTCTCGTTCACAATTTCAGTTTTTCCTCCCACAAGCTAATAATTTTTAGCACAAGCAGCTTTATCCTCTTTAAATTTCGAAGTAGATTTAGCTGCAAAGAAAATTTTCCATCTTTATAATATGGTATCAGGATGGAGTGGCCTTACCAGCTTCAAGTGTGACACTTCCTTTCGGTGGAGAGGTATGAATTTAGGCGCATGTGTTACTTGTAATCAGCATCTATCTTAACATTTTACGTTTCTTTTGTCTGCTTGTGATTGGCATTTCATATAAGTACTATTGGCAGATGCAAACAAGGAAGGAGCATGTCATATGCAGAAAAAGATTTATTTTATGTACAATACATGCATTTTCAATATAGATACCACTGTGTGATTGTTTATCTGGGACAGAAATGCGTAATTTTGGAAAATAAAGATACCACTGTGTAATTGTCAGTCTTCATGTTGAAAATCGGGTTTGATTAGGATATGGATATGGGTCTGACATCAACGTCAACATGGATATTATGTCTGACACGATAAAAACAATGGTGAGCAGTCTTAAACACGTTAAATGTGTCCACTCTACTTCTGACAACAAAATAGGCTTGGTAACAGAGGGAATTTTCGGTGGAGCGGTGAAATGTATCTGATTCTATTTTCTCTTTTAAAAATATTTTGAAAAGAACACAATTTGATGCCCTGACTGAGTCCCCTACCATGCCTTTTATGCCTCATAAATTTTTGTTGTTTCGATAGTCTTATATTTGTTGTGTGGATAAGTATTTGTAGTTATTTTCAAATTAATTATATATTTTTAGTAAGCATTGGTTACTCGATGATGTTCTACTATTAAATCTGTATCCCAAATATTAGTTTCCCTATTTACACGACTCAACGTTAACTCTCCGCCAACTGCGGTTAATTACCTGGAGACTAGGGCATAGACCGTTCTGCCTTTTATCTATTTCTTCTTGCGTCACTTCACAAAAGGAAAAACTCACAATGCATAGGGATGAAAAGGGGCTGCATGTAAATGAAGAGAATGGGTGTTGGGGGTCCACTCTACAATATTGATAACTATGATCTTACGGTTTGATCACGAAAAAACACTGAATAGAGAAAAATATAAGAGAAAAAATTCGTAGGTGCATTAGCATATCCTGTATACAAGTGACTGTCCAAAGCTCAAACTGCATAGTATGGCACGTAGCATATTAAACATACTCCTAGCTCAACTAATCTTATATTCTTAATGTTTCCCTTCATATGGTTTTAAAGGTACTGTATTGAGTTTGAAGGTATAAATGCATAATTATTTCATTGATTGAACTTTAGTCAGCATATGAAAAATCCAACATTGTGATCAAGACAAATCAAATGACAAGAACAGTTAGCACAGAAAGTGACAATTTGCCTCTTGTTCAAGTAATTTTTAATTTTTTAATAGCACGCTATGTAGTTCAAATAACACTCTATGATGCTCCTGGTCAATGGGAGCTCACTACCAATAACGTTGGGATTGGAATGCTATTGTGTAAGCTATACAAGCACATGCTATGTAGTGAATCACACTCAAGTGTAATTCGTTTTTTTTATATTGCTTATATATTTATGTATATTAAAAGTATGACTGTATTCCAGGATTCTACAAGCATATAGAATCGTTATCTAATTTCACTAAAAAGTATTATAGATCACACCTAGTTATTGTCTAAGCTATATACCAACTATGAGGAATTTAATTTCATGAAAATTATTAAAAAATGATATTATCATTTGTTGGAAAGCAACTCTCCTGTTCCAAAGAAAATTCAAAATCTTACAAGCCACTATTTATCATGTGTCTATTATGCTCCAATACATTTGAGATTTGCAATATATTATATTTATTTATGTTATTAACGTATTAGCATAATTATTGTTAATTATGAAGCTTTTGGTACTTGTATGTATATGGTACATGCTGCACATGTAACTTACAATATGCTATATGCGTTGCTCTTAAGGTAGGGTATGCTAAATTGCTACTCTTCCACACTCTCATAAACCTCAGGCTTCTTGATAATGTATCTTTGATTATCACAGTATAGCTTTATGCCTATCTTCAATAACGCACCAATATCCCCAGCAACCTTTTTAAAAGTAAATTGGTGACGGTCTTCACCAAAAGCAGTACCCTTTAGCGAAAATTGCATAGTATTCCATCTACCATGTTAGGAACTAGAAATTGCCTTAAGTTCTAGTGTGGAAAATTGGAAATAGATGAAAGCACTTCATTTAGTTTATTCTATGTCTAACATATCATATGATAAAAAATGCTGCCAAGATGAATGACCAAAACATTATATTATCATAAGAAGTACAGAATTCTTCAATGTCATGATGTCATCTCACTTTTTCTATTCCCAATGAGGGTGCGATTTCTAGAGCAGATTTATGGTGGCCCATCTTTTTGTTTATAAATTGTTTCCTATAAAACAGTAAACTGATTGGCCCACATTTTGACCAGAATCATATAGACAATCAGGAACCTGTTAAGTGTGGCCATGACATTCATGAAAATGTACCTTGTTTATGAGATTAAGTGATTTATTAGATAATCCAAAGCAGAGGACCTTGAGTACTTTTTTGCAATTCAAAAGAGCTGCATGGGGAGCTGTTGGACAACCTGAAAAAGCATGTGCTCATCTATAGAAAGTGGAAAGGGAAGCAGAGGCGTTTTCTGTAGAGTGAATTGAGGACATGCTCAAAGGCATACCTTACTAACAGGACAAATACTATGCAAGGAACTGGCAAAATAGCTCCATAACTTTGGGAGGAGTCCCTTCTAACGATGGGTTCATAAATGGATTCTAGTGGACTCTCCTCGAGCTTGGTACATTCCTTGGTTCCAAACAATTAAATTCTCCCCTTTCTGCTTGGTCGGCTGACAACTCAATTGGTTGATCGAAAGGGTCTCCCTCACCCTGGATTTCGAGCTGCATCCCGAATTCAGCGAAGTAGGTAGCCACAATGACATCGTTCTGAAGGGAGATTGTTAGAAGCATATGTTGCTAAAGTGTAGGATATAGGTGGACCAGGTTGATGAAAGGGTAGTATCCACTGTAGGTGGATCCATGTTGATGGAAGAGGTAGGTGGAGAGTGGATGTAGAAAGTAGTGGTTCACTGGGGGATGGCTCTCTACCGAGAAAGACTGGGAGGGTAACGATCAGTAACCGAGTACTAGGAAAAAACCTATGCACTCCCCACTACTAAAAGATTTTGGGCGATTCCAAAAGTCTTTCCCAATGTGTAGTTATATATTGTCTATGTTGATCAAGAGGAATCTCCATGGGTTTAACTTGGTTTGATGTTTATACTGATGAATCATTCTAATCTCTTGCTTAGGATTGCCAAACCAATCTCTTCAATCCTTGAGTTCCTTGAGAGAGGTCCTTTCAAGTTGCATGAGTCCTACTTTCTCCCATATCATGGAGAGGCTTGTTTGTTTGTCCTTGGTTTTTGTCCCCAGGTTGACTGAGGATCCTTACAAGGTGGAGCTTCTCACTTGGTTGCAAGAGTTTCAAAGGATTAGGCTGGATTACTCAGATTCTTGGCTATGTTATCGATAGCGGTTAGCGGGTTGTTAGCGGTCGATCCTGATATAGTGGTAGTGGGGATATAGTGGTACACTTTTTTTTATTTATGATTAAAAAATTATATATATATATATAATTGGTTCTCTAATTTTTAAAAATATCAAGAAACACTGAAGTTAACAATTCGATTGTTAGAAGTTCTAAGACCAAACTTAATAATTACCATGAATAGATAACGATTCACCTGCAACAACTAATCAAACACCTACCAACAGTCTCAAGAACACATGATAAGGCAATAAGCACACAATAAACCACATCAACGTTTTCAAATGTGGAAATTGCTGTGTAGAAGAATTCAACGGATGTTAAACTACAAAATTACATGCCATATGCATTAAAAATTTGAGTAATAGGACAACCATGAACAAAGAATGAATTAAAGAGAAGGGAGTAAACCTGCTCATTATCTGCTCGAGTAATATCTTTGTTGACATCCAAATGTTTGAACTTTGAAGAACCTCTGAATAAGGGTGATGCTGGGTTGCTATGGATTCTTGCTTGCCTCTCGAAGATCACCTAGAACAAAAGATAATGAATGTGCCATTCAATGTATACGTGTGAATGCATCATGTGACAAAGATAAAGCAGAGAGAATATATCAAGTACCTCAGTGTTGCAACAATAACAAAATATGCTAAATCCTTTTCTATATCCTTTACGTAATATCTGCGATTCTGCATAAAAGAAAAGAATGACAAGTCAAAAACATGTGTGTGAAAGAGAAGGCAGGATTGACTTCAATTAGCAGTGCGATGCAAAAGATGGGGAGAAGGAACATTATGCAGAGAAAGAGAAGAGCAGATCAAAAGAACCATAGATTCATATATATATATATATATATAGAGAGAGAGAGAGAGAGAGAGAGAGAGAGAGAGAGAGAGAGAGAGAGAGAGAGAGAGAGAGAGAGAGAGAGAGAGAGAGAGAGAGAGAGAGAAATGGCGGTTTTTAAATACACTTAAATTTGGGACTTGCTACAAATGAATGAAAATATGATGCCATTTATGCCAAGCATGCACTGCACATACGCACACACATGTTTAGTGGGTGGCTTCTTTTCGCTTACATAGGGTGGAAGAAGTCAATTGGGATGCACGTCGCTGGCATCCTCAAGACCTTAAGCGGAGTTTAGTAGCCAGGTGAGCCAACCTTCTGAACGCAAAAGTCTATGGTTTTAAAGAAAGCACTTGTCTATGATGGTTTTCTATTTTGTTCTGCACTAGTGGACAATGTGAAGATTCTACGACATAGTTTTCACTCTAAAAATAAAATTGAAGTAAACAAACTCTTTTGGTGTTCTATTTAAACAAAAAAACAATGCTTTAATTTGTTTCTTTTACAAGACTCAACGTTATCATGCTTTCGGTCTTTTTTGGCTTACAATATATGGCAGAAGACTGTTGGCACCAAAAATCAATGGCATTCGAGAGAGAGAGAGAGAGAGAGAGAGAGAGAGAGAGAGAGAGAGAGAGAGAGAGAGAGAGAGAGAGAGAGAGAGAGAGAGAGAGAGAGACGTACCGGGGGACTGGGTGACGACGTAAGCGATGCCCTTGAAATCACAGGTGCCGAAGTTGCGCCTATTCTTCTGATAGTAGCTATTGAACGCAAACGACGCGTGAGCCTCGATGATGTTGGGCTGGAAACAAGTCCTGCCTGGCTAGATATGGGCGCAGTCCGCGTCGCCCTCCCCGCATGCATAGTCCAGCGCCTGCTGCAACTGCTGCCTGCTAGCCCTCTCGTTCGCCACGCACCAAGTCCCCCCACTCGGCGATGCGTTTCTCACCACAACTCCTGCCCCACTCCCATGCGCAGCAAGGGGCGACTCATCCGCTGAGTGCTGTCGGAGAGCCTCCCGCGTCAGAGAGAGAGAGAGAGAGAGAGAGCGGCGGGACACGAGAGGGAGTGAGAGGCGGCAGAGGGAGAGGCGAGAGAAAGAGAGAGAGAAGGCGGGACGAGGATTTTATTTATTTATATCATTTGGATCGGGTCGATCAGATCCTGATCGACCCGACCCGATCCAATATGAAGTCTAATGTCCGCTTATAGTGCTATAGCGGCCCGCTATAGCGTTGTCAACGGTGCTATATCGGTCTTGGCGGGTCACCCGCTATCGTGTTTTAAACTCCGCTAAAACGCTATAGCGCGCTATTGATAACATAGATTCTTGGTTTCTTGATTCTTATAGAAGAGCCCAAGTATGGGAAAAAATGAAAAAACACAAGTATAACCTTTTGTCATATAAATGTATTAATTATCAGTATCTAACATAGCAAATCTAAGAGATAACGCTTAAGATGGTTTGGACATATTGAGAGGGGACTGAATGAAGCTCTAGACAGATGTGAGAAACTATATATGGACACCTTAGAAGAGGAGAGAGAAGAAGACCAGAAAAGGTGGAAGGAAGCAACGAAACATGATCCAACTTGTTTGGAGTCAAATGCTGATGTGGCATGAGATTGAGCTCTATGGCATGAAAGAATTCAGGTAGCCAACCCACCTAGTGTGGTATCAGGCTTGGTTGTTGTTGCATGTGACAAAACGAATGTTTAATGCTTGTCAAAGACTTGCAATGCATTGACATTGATAAGCTTCCTTCAAAGCATTCACAAGTCACATTCATTTCCTTACTTGCATCTACCCTTAGCTACCAGCCTGTTGCCTCTATGGTTTTCCTAAGGTTCAAGACTATGTACTAAAATTGCTTTACTTGAAGCATATGATAGATTAGTTTGGATTTTTCTCCAAGCTCTCTACAGTCTAAACTCTCCAGCGTCTCTGAGGATTGGGTTGGTTAATCATGTCATATATGCATGGAAGACCAAGAGACTTATATTAGTTTGTTTATTTATTTCAATACTTGAAGAATGGTTATTAAATAGTTCAGCAAAGAGTTCTTCACTCTAATTTGGTCGCTGAATTCAGTTTAGCTTGTAATGAGCTTTAAAATGTTGGATACTGTGTCTCCACATTACTATCCGGGAGATTTGGATGTTATGGAATGACATCATGCATCAATGATTGAAGAGCCAAGGAAATGATGTGGTTAGATCAAGAAAACTTCAGCAAGCTAAATCACTACAAGTAGAATCATCAACATTATTCATAAGTGTCCATAAAATTGTTGTATTATTTCTCCCATTTGTTTTCCATTCCTCAACCCATTCCCCTTGGGTTTATTAGTTCTCATTTATGCAGCACAAAAGTTCCTCGGAGTATCAGTGATTCAGTAGTTTCCTATACTTCTGGCCCAAGTGTTCTGATTGGTTCCGTAAGTAGGAATTGAAAGTCTCATTCTTATCTTTCACAATAATGCTTATGATTGGATTTAAGCCAAAAGGTCACAAAAATTAACCCCCAAAGAGCCAAAATCCTTTACTGCTCCAAGAATCTTTCCATCATTAATGAGAAAACCATATAAACCAGCCCATAACCTAGCTTTGATACCATGCAAGACTATTGCCAATATTAAAGACAAATCTCATAAGAGCTAGACACAAATGCCAAAGAGAACATACAACAAATCAATCTTATGCACCTTCAAGCATGCATATAACTAGAATCAGACCTCTATTTATGGATGTGATATATGTTACAAATAAGAACGGCACACTCCACAAGCTAGTGTATTAACACAAAATAGAAAAAATAAAAATAACAGAAAAGATTACAGCAATAAAAGAAAAGCTACTTGAAACATGTTTACATCATCTTGACACTTGTTACATCATCTTGAGACATGTTGTAGTCTTGACATTATGTTGTCATGATTCTCAATGCCAATCACAGTTTGTTAATGGAAACCTTTTCTTTCCTGAGTTGGTATCTTTACTTGAGATCATATAAATTATACGTTTGCCATTTAGTAAATCTACAGCTCAATTCTAATGATGGCACAGGTTAATTTTTTGTGAGCTTCTTTGGAAAGCAGAAGACAAGCAAGGATTCTTTTACACTAGTTATATTAGTGTTTACATGCTTTTTCACACTTACCAATCTTTTTCAATTTGGTGTTGGATATCGGTGATTCTGTGATTTGGAAAGTCAAAACATTTGGATGGTTGCCCAACCTGTCCATAATGTAATTTTAATGTGTCCTTGTAATTTTTGATGAATGAAAACTAGGTCGACCAAGGGTTTTCATGAAAGGGAAAAACAGATTCACTTTTTGCTAGGGGAAATAAGGTAGTCTTTAGTTTCTGTTCTTGTATGAAATATGGTTTATTTTGTATGTAACGTGTTATCTATTCTTGGCTTCTTGAGACTTTTCTTACCTTTGACTTCAAAAATTGCCATACTTGTCCAAGTTGTTCTGGTAGCTCTTGATTGCTTTACTTTCTTCACTCTTTTATGCCAATGCTTTGTGGTGGGCTTCATCTTCCACAGCCATTTACCGTTTGATGTTTTTGTTGACTGTTTTGGTTCTTTGTGTAGGATATATCCAGATGCCTCTTTTGGATTCAACAACACCATCAAACGTGGCCTAAAATACATACTGATCCTTTGGGGAAGCCCATTGACATGCTCACGCTCAACAAGCTAAAAGAATCTTTTTGTAGGTTTTCGGTGAGCACTTTATTGAGTTTCTTATTTCCTCTTGCATTTGTGTTTCCTGTGGGTATTGTGATTACTAATATTTCACTATGTTACTTATCAGTGGATCAAATTAAGCTTTTTCTTGAAAACTTTGCATGTATATGAAAACTAAACTTTTGTCATTAGTAAAGGAATAGAAGTATTTTGACTGCCATCTTTGTGGATTCATATTGCTCAAGGGATTCCGTCAGGGAAGTTTTTCTCTGGTTGTCGTGTTAAACAAAATCTGATTCTATAGAGTAAAGCAAGACATAGAGTATAGATACATGGCACTGTTGGCAGCTGAAATAACTTGGGTGCGACCTCTTTTTGCTACCTTATCACAAGGCACTGACAAATCTCTCATCTGCTGTGTCAACCAAAGTGCCATCAAGTGCATCCTATAATTCCTATTCACTATTACAGAACCTAATGTATCCAACTCAACCAATGCTTGATTAGTGAGAAGATTAGAAGACTTGAGGCACACCCCATGGTTTCTGAAAAACCAGATTGCTGATATCCTTACCAAAGGGCTCAACAAAGATCATTTTAAATATCTCAACCAAAAGCTGTCCATATTTATGTAGGACGTACTAATTGAGGTTGGCTGTTTGAAAACGTGTTTTATATGTTATTCTTTCATATTAGCATCTGTAACTAGTGTAACTTAAACAGCAATTGTTCAGTCATTGCTGAAATACTGTGCCCCTCATTGCGTATGCAAGCTATTCCTTGGATTATCATGTGCTATCTCTGTCTTCGTTTCCCCCCCTCCCTTGTTGAAGGAGTTATTCTCAATTTCTTAGAACTAGAACTGTATTTTGTTGCATAAATGCTTTGTATAGTTAAATCAGTGAAAAGAAAAGGGAAAACATGGAATAAACATAAACAAGGATCTTGAGTGTTACGTTTGGGTTTTCATGTGTATTCGGTTATACTTTGGACATGAGACAATTGTCAACTCGAACTTTTTTATGGCTCCAAAGTTTTGTGAATATATTTACTTATTTAGTTTACGTGAACATACACATGTTCATGCGACTCACAAAGACCTTCCTGTTTCCAATGTTGGAGAATGTGATGTTTGTGTATGTGTCTGTGACTCTGTGTACATACATATATACATACATACATATTATATATATATATATATGTATATAACATATGCATGTGACCAAAGAGACTTTTGTATTTTGAAGTTGGAGAAGTTGATGTATGTGGCATAATATAGGAAGCTGAACAGCTCAATTCACTGGACTGCTTTCTTTGAAAAATTTTCCTGCTTTTTTGTGTTCTCATCTTCCTAATATCTTTTCAATTTTGTGCAGGAAGGAGAGATTGAAACAGTGGCTTTAGTTCACTCGTATGAGGCTGGAAAGCCAGCTGGAGTTCACAAGATTCGGTTGTCTTCTGTCAATGTATGTTCCTATTTATGAAAGGTGGCCTTTGCTAAATGTCAGGTTCATGATATCTATTCATGTTGGTTGTTACATCTTAAGGTTACTATAAACTGTTTTTTTTCTATAGCTTGTTTGATTTAGATAATTGTTTTTGGTGCACCATTATTTTTTTTATGAAATCCTCTGTATTTTCATTTTGAATTCCTCGCTGTTTGCACAAATCCACACCATAATCATGCCCAAACTCATATTTCAGCGCACCCTAGCAGTTGAACGGATCTCAAGCCAGACACTTATATTCATTAACTCTCGCTCTCTCTAGGCACCAGTCACTTCTCAACTCATCAATAAGCCATGCCCACAATTAGACTCGTCAACATGCTCAATCAACCAATGAATCATACTCATAATTCGCCTTGTTAGCATGATTCAAGTGCACTAATATCCCTAAACCACGTGAGAACATACCCATCCATAAACAGGCCATGTCTGCAATGCCCCTCATCATTGTCATCAGCATTTCATTAGTGGACATTACCATGCCCGTAACAAGCACTGTGAACATGACTGGGATATATACTAGTGTGCCTCACAACTGTGCAGTCAATATACATGATCACTTATTCATACCTTATAACACACTCAACAAATCAATAAAAATCAATAAAAATCAGTCTACAACCGGTTTTGCAGATAAACAAACATCGACTTAAAGCACCTCAACATCCAACTTCAAATGCTTAAGTTCACATTTCTACCTTTAAGTTGCCGCTCCAAACCTGTTACAGCCTTGCAGACACGATTCTTGCAATCACTGAAGCCTGAAACCCACTCAATGGATGGACCAATTATGGGCCTTGAGACCCTATTTGTAGGGCACAAGGTAGTTCACCTCTTCACCCTTCGGTTGACACAGTCTGCCATTGTGGTCTCGATATTTATCTTCCTTTTTCCTTGGTAGGTGAGGTACAGGTGTAGATCTCTAGACCAGGTCTCACATACAGTAATGAAAATCAAAACCTAAAGAGTACTATGAGCCATCACAGTATGAGCCATTATTCCTACTTGAATCTCCTTCAGACTGACATATGCTGGTACTCACTAAAGTGGGAGATGCAAGTGCTAGTAACCTTCAGATGCCAGAATTATATCATGCAAGTAAATTTGCTGCTCCACAGGAAAATGAGAATTTGAAATTGGTACAAGAGTTTATATAGAAGAGTAAGGAATGTGTGCAACACTGATTAGTTGCCATGAATTCATGAGCCGCACATTGGGAACAGTCAAAAGGTCACCTCATAAAAATGGTCTAGGATGTAAGTGGGTCTACAAGATTAACTAAGACTTGATGACACTGTTGAATGGTTTGAAGGTGAGATTAGTAGTAAGGGGATTCCTTCAGGAACATCATTTGGGTTATTAGGGGACATTTTGTCTAGTTGTGAAGATGAGAACCATATGGTTGATTTTGTCTTGCACTTTGTTGCCTGTAGAATTAAATGTTAAAAATGCATTTGTCAACCATGCATGGTCCTACGTGTGATGTCTGAGGCAATTATGGACCAAAACTGTCACTGATGTTTTTGAACGTGAGATTCTCTTTAGAGGTTCAAAGACATGGTTTTTATAAATCTTCACTCTGATCGTTCAATGTTCACATCAAGAAAAGGTGAAGGATTCATTATTCTGTTGCTCATTTTTTGTAGATTTTATATTCATTACTGGTTGTTGTGAAAATCACATTTGTTTAATGAAGTGATGGGTCAAGAGTTTCAGATGAAGGAAACTTGAAGGGTCTGTTGATTTCTTTATTTGATAGATCAGAGATGTGGTATTAAGCGTCTAAAGAAGATGTTTTGGTTGCTTTTACCTAAAAAGATTCTTGGAACAGGTACCTCCTATGGGACTCTTTTATCCATTACTTTTGGTGCCAGAAGAACATCCACCTCCTCCACGTACTTGGTGAGGTTACAGGAAGTTTTCTTCTTTGATATGTGATCTTGAAGGAATCAATACGATAAAAGCTTGTTATCAGGTTCCATGATTATGAGGATATGCTTGAGGAAACATTGCATTCTGAGTTCCCCAAGAGGTCAGACATGTCGGAAGCTTTTCTCCTTGGTGGTAATGGTGGATTGACCATGTGGGATAACTACCCTGTTTTCACTACAAAGTTCAAGAGGGAGGATAATCTTGGACTTGCTGAAGCAATAACAACTAGCATTATGTCGACAGGTAACTTGCGTTGTAATTGCCTGTGTATACTAGTTATATGTTGATTATTGTTAACCATGCTCCTTCCTTGTATCTCAGGACGCATAGACCTCCAAAGAAAATTGTTTTGTAGTTTGCAGTTGGTGAGTGTTGATTCACCACTTTGTGTTTGTTCTCAGCAGAAAAATTTGATGGCTTTGTTTAGGTATGTTATGTTATCTAACTTTTATGTTTCAGATTGGTGGAGTTGCATTGACAGAAGGTATTATTGCTGCTGTAGAGGAAAGGTATCTTACTTGATATGCACTTGGTGGCATCTATAAAATCATATTCACAAAGTTCAATATTTTTTGTAGATAAACTAGCACAATTTTTGTGCAATTTGTTTGTTATCGTCCATGTAAGGGATCACCCATGTATGGCTGGTCCCAAGCCTGGATAAAGGAGGAGGGTTGCGTTAGGCTTCTGATAGTCAACGTAAAACTTTGTTGGACTTATCTACAATGGATTCTACAAATTATGATAGGGCTATGGGGAAACAAAGAATCCATGTAGCCAACCCCATCTAGTATATGAGAAAAGGCTTGGTTGTTGTATTTGGTTATCAACCATGACTTATTGTTGGCAGTGACCAATCTAGAGGCATCTCAAGGTGGAATTTGGGAATGAAACACCACAAGCACCAGACCTTACCAGGATCTTGTCAATTTTTTAAAACCAAGTTTGGTGGATAAGGTTGAAACTCAGGAACACAATACAATAAGTTTGAGTTTAATCCATGTTACTGGTAGAGAGTGTTGGCTGATTTATTAGAGCCCTATCAGGTAACCTGGATCGTAGAAAATCTGACGGGGTAATTGGTCACGTGGATGAGAAAGACCAAAGGTTTTGTGATGTATGAATTAGGTGACGTGAAGATGATAGGGTAGGGATGTTATGGTGTTGGCTTGGGGAGTTTTGGATGGAAATAAATGTGGTGAAGTAAACCTATGAAGTTATAGTGCTAGCTGATTGATGAATGCTGTAGGAGATGAATGG
Organism: Brasenia schreberi; assembly: GCA_036023115.1. Taxonomy (NCBI): domain Eukaryota; kingdom Viridiplantae; phylum Streptophyta; class Magnoliopsida; order Nymphaeales; family Cabombaceae; genus Brasenia; species Brasenia schreberi. The sequence goes on along the minus strand of JAYKKT010000073.1, from coordinate 19,457,803 downwards.
AAAGAGAGCAAAAAGATAGATGTACAATTGTACGCTACATTAATAAGGTAACATTAAGCTGAATTAGGAAAGTAAACAATTGAAGGAAGTAATTACATTTTATTTCATAATGCAAGCTACAACTGTTGGACACCACTTTATATAATGGGAAAACCTCGAGTTTTAATATCGAAAGACATTAAAGTGGGATAGAATCCTAGCCCTTGATAGTGGGGTTGATGGAGGGTTTAGAGTGGTTTTTATCTATAACTGAATCCCATTCATTTGTACTTTACCGTTTCTATGGATTAATTTGCCCATAGATTTTCTGGAATTTCCTTTCCAATTATCTCTTATAAAGTTGCTCTTCAAAGTTCTTTCATGTTTCCCCCGTATCTTTTACATCCTTGGCCTTGCACTAGATGTTTTGGGCTAGCCTAAGTGCACTTTCCAATCTGGCAGTCTTGCAACCTTTTCCGTGTGTTGTTCATATGCAGTCATGCTCCCTCCTCATGGGGGAGTGTGGTTGACTTGATGAAGGTATCTTCTCAAGTGGGTGGAGTGATAGAAGCTAACATTTTCTCGTTCTCAAGAACTTAAGAAAGAGGCTGAGGGAAACACTGTACATATTTTGTCATGTTTGCAACTACTTAAGAAGGTGGTTGAGATAAACAACCCAAGAAGTTTTCTATTTCTCATGTGGTTGCAAACATGTATATAGATGTCTTTTGTTGAACAGAATTTCCGTCAGTTTTGACTTAGTTAATGATGGCACAAACTGATGATCTAGATGCCATGTTTCTAATCGTACTCTTTCCATGTAGGGTCTTGCATGCAATTCCTTCTGATGAAGCTATTGACACTGTTGAGGTGCGCAAAACTGGATGAGTGACATGCTTGGGACGTTTAGCTTCTCTCTCTTTTTCACTGTTGGTAGCTGTTTTCAATTTTTATCGCCAATATTAGATGTGGATTATTCTCTCGTTTATATGATAAACTATATGTTGGCATCTCTGATGAGTCCTTGTTCTTCTGGATACTAAACATACTTAAACTACGGTAAATGCACTGCTCATTGTTCAACTCATGCCTTTCCCCACCCAAGTCTTTTGATAAACATTTGTTTATCTGGATTTTACATTTCCCTCTAGCAAAATTATGGAGTGATTTTAACCTTCAGATAATCAGTGCTCATTGTAGAAGTGGGTCAGATAGAACGTTAAATGACAAGGAAAATGCCTATAAGAGATAAAGTGAAGCATAGGTGAACACATTGTGACATAAACTAATGACTTGAAGCAGACACTTTGTTATAATGAAGCTTAGTTTGTTTTTTTACAGTAAGAAAACTAAGCTTCCGTGTAAGGGATCACCCTTGCATGGCCAGTTCCAGGTCCGGATAAAGGATGAGGGTTGCGTTAGGCTTGTGACAACCATAATAAAACTTTGTCGGACTTGCCATAAATTCTACAAAAAACAAAGAATCCATCTAGCCAACCCCATCTAGTATGGGAAAAAGCCTTAGTTGTAGTAATAATAAGGAAACTAAGCTTCCGTGTAACAATAGCTGAGATCAAAAGACCTTTTTCTGTTTGCTAGCAGAAATTACACTATATATAGGTACATGCTTAAAGCTTCAATATAGAATATAACAGCAAGTACATTCTAAAAGCTACACTTAGTTGATATAACATTTATAGGTGGGTTAACTAGTTGATGCATTTCTGTGAATGTGTTTTAATCACATCTTATGATGCAAGACCATAACAGAGAAAAACTGAAGCTATTGACTACTAACTAATTCCTTATTTTCTAAATCTTTGTGGTTGGTCATGTTTCAGTCATGCTTCTGAACTAGATAGCTACCGTTTCAAGTGGAATTTTTGCATGATTGATCACTCATATAACGTGTTTGTGACAATTTAATAAAGATAACTGCTCTAGAATGGTTGAAATCATTGCAAAATCAATTTTACAGAAATGCTAGGAAAGGTGAACGAGCAAAACAGTTAAAAATATCACCAGCACCATTGCATAATATCCCATCAGAACACTCAAGTTAAGGGCGTCTGCCCAAGAATAGTTTTGGACGGGTTACTCCTTGGAAGTCCTGTTGCTCCCTCTAGTAGAATCCACCTAGTGTATGAAATGTTTGATTAAGGATACACGGAATAAAACTTTCCTGTTCCCTAATAGCATTGTGTTATGATCATTGTTTCTCATGAGTAACACGTTTTGTGGTACCACAGCTTCTTTGACATTGTGATGTATTTGTTAAAGAGTAATGTTTCCTGCATGCTACTCTGGCATGTTTGAGAATCTTAATTTGTTTATTTGGAAAATGATCTGGCACATTACAAATGTTACCAGGTTCTACCATCAAAGACACATCCGCCTTTTGTCTCATGGAAAGGAGGAGCTGTAAGTCGCACCTTTCAATTTTACTGATGTCTTTTGTCATTCATTTGTACGTTTATGTTCATCCAAATTCTGACTGCGAGCACATAAGCATATAATTAATTTTCAAGTTAAACACAAGCATATAGTAAAGACCCAAAAGTGTGTGTATCTTAAATAGGAAATCAATGTGTGATACAATAATGACAACAACAACAACTAAGCCTTTTTCCCATGCTAGATGGGGTCAGCTACATGGATTCTATTGTTTCAATAGAGCTCGATCATGTGCCATGCTAACAGTTAACATAAGCTAGAGCATTCTTTATTATTTTCTTCCCTCACTTTTGTGGTCTTCTTCTTCCTCTTTTAACATTTAATGTATATGATACAATCTAACAAAAGTTTAATTTTAAAAAGATGCAGC